>JBBPOM010000929.1:0-15819 GCA_038091455.1 Leccinum uliginosum | reverse complement strand
GTGGTGAGGGAATGTGTCGTTGTCCCTCGCGATGGGGGTGCGCTAGGGGGGAGAGGGGAGAGCCTTGAGTGAGGCCGGACTCGGAGTGTGAGTAGCGGGAACGTACGTCGTCGCATTCGTCGTCGCCGTCCGTCTCCCTCAGTAGTCGGATATGGCACGTGAGACGGTTGTGGAAAATTGTCCCACGGTACGCGCACGGTTCAGTATTCAATATAAATCCCACCACACGGGCAGCGCTAGTACCCATCGCCTCCAAAGTGCGTGTTCCTCAAACCGACCCTTCTGTGGCATACATGCCCGACTTCCTGGGATACGGTTCCGGATACTCCTTCACCCGTCGTACTCACCCTCGACATCTCCAGCGTCGTCTGCGTCTCCCCCACCCCTCCTGGTTTCAAGGATCTTACAGAAAGGATCTCTCGGCATCGTCGTCGCCAGGTCTCACAAAAGCAGAGGCCATTCAACTCGTTCATTCAAAAAGCAAGACGTTCACATTCGCTTCCCCTTGCGTGCGGTGCATAACCCCTTCATATTAAGTTGGCGAGGTAAAAAAAAGTTAGCGCACTGGGTAAAACTTATCACAGTATTAATTGTGGAGGTATATAGTACTTTTATTTACTATGGACTCTCTTTCCGTGTGCGTGCTCGGTGCAGAGAGTGAGCTTTTTTTCTAAATCGCGCACGGGTGTATATCGCGCAGTTACATCTAAATCGCGCGGGAATTGTTTTTACGGAATTATTTCGGGTGTATATCGCGCAGTCACATCTAAATCGCGCGGGAATTGTTTACGGAATTATTTGGGGTTTGCAGCGCCATAGTGATCAGCGATCCGACACCGCCGATTCACCTCGAATCTTGGCAATCCTGCATCATCACGAATGTTCCAGCTCTATAAACAAAGATCTCAAACTAGTCACATATTTCGTTAATAGGTTCACCACAACATGTACGCCGGATCAGCTGTGCCAATATTGGACGACTGGCTCAGCTGGCAACTGTTGAAGTACCTCTGCAGATCAATATGCAGTTGCGCGGGTTTCCATTTCATCACGAAAACAATTTTGGAAACACCCTTTGGCATTACAGCTTCTAAGGAAACTTTGACCCTGATTAAGGTCCAGCCAATAACCATGTACAAAGTAAATCGAAACTGAAGAAAAGCCTCCGTCGAGGAAGAGCAAGGGAAAGAGAGAGAGAGAGAGAGATGAATCGAAGCCTGCAGATAACCACAAAGGAGAAGGCACGAGTACATCCAGGTCGCGGCACATATGGAAGCCAGTGGAAGTACTAACTTATACGTGACGAAAATGCGACAAATGCTTAGGTAGAGCTCTGAAAGATCGATTCACTACTCTTCCCAACAGACAAAAATGACGTCCATATGAGCTCAGACTTGCCTTGTCGTGTATACCAAACCGTGATGCCTGTAATATTTACCTGGAATGCTCAAGTGGCTCTTATACAAGTAAGGTGCCCAGCCGGCATCGCCGGCTATTTTTCTAGCACTAACGTGTATCTTGGAATAATCTACACGTATTGTAATGCGATAGTCGCAAGACATATCTGTACTGCTGCATGGACAAGAAAGTGTGTGTGCTCTACAACGTGACCAATGCGTACATGTTGGCGGCGAGGACGATGATCCAGATGAAATACCCAATACTCATTACGATCTTGCCACTGCTAAAGTCGACGACTTCACCTTCGGGGGTAGCTTCTTTATCCTTTGATTCATCGACATTATCGACAACAGGAAGCGTAGGCGATCCAGAAACACGCTGTGGTGCAATCGTCATCGATTGCGACTTGACCGTCATGATGCGTGATGAAGAAGTTAGATAGACGAGCGGAAAAATGATGAATGGCAGAATGATGGACAAGGCCACCTGACTCCAGACCAGTAGCGAGCTTATACCATCTTTGCCCATGACAGAAGCGATGATGACGGAAGGTAAAAGTCCGAGCACACGAGTTATTAGACGACGAAGTGTGGGCTAAGGGTAAAAGCCGTCAGCGCTGGTAGGAGGGTCAAGTAAATACAATGTTACCGTAACTTTCCAGTGCAAAAATCCTTCCGACACGCTCTGACCAGCCACGGTAGCAACGATGGATGCACTTTGTCCAGCAGCAAGCAAGGCGAGAGCGAAAAGAAGAGCAGCGGCTATCTTCCAATCAGAAAACGAGCATTGTGCAGTGTGATATACTTACCAGTGCCGACTCTATCATTGATCAACGAGTAAGCATCGAATAGGCTTGCCGGAGACTCGCTTCCATGGGCTCCCGAGTTGTAATAGAAAACAGCACTCGAAATTATAAGGATCCTATGATGCAAAGTAAACGGCGTCGAGAACTCCACTTTATCCCATACTTACAACGAGTTGATTATAACAGCGAAACCCATCAGGCTTGTTATAACGTCAGCCATGCCATGATACATGTGCGATCTGACGAAGCTGAGCTTGTTGTTCTCCCGATCAGCGTGCGTCCGGACATTAGGCGGATAACTAGTCTCATCTGAGTGAGAGATACAGAACAGCCTTCTCCAATCGAATGTGTAGCGTATAGATCGCAGAATGCGCTGCAGAAAGGTCATATGATGCGAAATTGAAGTTTCAGAGAACGGCGGTAAATCTCGCTTGAAGTCGTTTGCTAATCGATCCTGCGTTGCAAGGTGGGATCCGAGGAAAAGACTATGTGGCATGACGGTGGCACCCACGATTCCCACAGCTGAACAAATGTTGAGCAACCGCATAGACGAATAGGTAGCACATACAGGTATAGAGGGAACCACTCGCGACCAGCCCCTTCGACGGGATAAATCCACGAAAACAGTCCCCCCAATTGACAGGTACTTTAGACATAATGATTGCCATACAGATGAGCACAATGAGAACCTTGAAAGATATTGAGATAGTCCGTCGGGAGAAGATGACTCATTACAGGTTACCCACCAGTACAGCAATAACACCCTCGAATAGTTTGACCGGTCTGCTCTTCAAGGGATTCTCGAGAGCAAGTAATAGAATGACATCAACTGCGGTCAGTAAGACGGCTGACCACAACGGAAGCGCAGGGAAGAGGAGGACGAGCGCGATTGCAGATCCCAGCATTTCGGCCAAGTCAGTGCAAACGATGGCAATCTCGGCGAGAACGTAGAGTGGGTAATGCACAGCCCATCTCCACAATAACTTGTGTCGAGGGCGATCATGGAGTAACAGGCGACAGTGCGAAGCGAGGTCTGTCCAAGAATCAACTTTGATCGCGCCAGCAGTGATAGAATTTACCAAGACCTGTGACTGCCCCCAAACGAGCTGCCAACACCTGTGGTGACGATACATCAGCAATGGCCGACTTGCAGTGACAAAAAAGCTCCAACCTGCAAAAATGTGGCAATCATACCAGAAAGGAGAACTGTGAATAACAGAGTATAGCCAAATTGCGATCCAGCCTGCAGATCAACACCCCAGTTCCCACTTGGGAAATTGTCATTCCTTGTAGCATGATAGAAGTTTAGATCACTCACGGGTCGAAATAAGCGACCGAGCAGACGATTCCTACACCTGTATGTTTCGTAGCGTGGTGGAATATCCGCCACGAAACACGATAAAGGTTCGCAGACCATCCAGTTCGAGTGGCGGCGGTTCGAGTGGCTTCATGCTCAGGTGGAGGAGGGACCTGCGACATGACGGTGGGAGAACAAGAAGAAAACGTTCACTCTGAACAACTCCAGGGAGGCGCTGCGTAGTAGTGTACTTAGAGGCACACAAAGCCTGAGACAACTCGAGTGCCGTAACTCCCGTGGCCCCACGGTGGGTTTACTTATATTTAATAGACCGATTATCGATTATCCTCGGATGAATCCGCCGTCTCAGAGGCCGATCGGACTGCCACCTATAATTCTGCGGCTCTCAAGTGTGCAACGCTTTCGAACGTTCTCGATGGTTCAGTCAGGTCCGCCAGGTTCAGGATTCATGTCGAGGTGAATGCGGGCGGTCGTACTGAATTGGGGGGTACAGGTCCGTCGGAGACGGCCCGGGTAACGTCGTCCCATGCCAGTGCGAAATTATCGAGACTATAACTCTTGTAACTCTAGATCTCATGGTCCGTGCAGCGGTTCCGTGTGTGGTTCCGCGTCCGTCTTTGTCATCATGTATTCTATCAGTATTCCGCACACCGCCTTTTCGCTTCGCGCTTCCCTAGACCACCCACCTTTGGTCCCAAGAGTTGGCGCTTTTTGACCTGGAACTCAAGCTCAATTAAGTATGCCCTCCGATAATTTACCTCTCCTATTGAATGAAGTAAATCCATAAATATACAATGTACCGGAAACATTCGCGATGATTCAAGCGAGGCTCGCAAACCCGACCTGTTGAGTAGTGTAATCGAACACGGTGTATACGCCCTGCAGGAAAGTCATCCCAATGATCCAATGTGCTAGGCCATACAGTCAGAACGAGTCCATCTAGCGCCGCAAAAGTGTGTTAAGGTAGCAATAAGCTATGAAATCTCACCGACAGGAAAGCGTTCGCCGATAATGGCGCTGACACAATTGGGAGAACCACTCTCAATTGGTTTACGTCTGAGAACTTCAGGAGGGATTTCAAACGAAATGCCACCAAAGGTAAAGCTCAATGTTGGGAAGGAGTCGCACGGCACTGCAGGCTGTCGATAAAAGCGAGGTTCCAAACACAATCAGAACTCACGGTAATAGAAATCAAAGGCCTCGTTGCCTTCCTGGGGCTTGAGGGTACCGCCAATGCGTTTGTACAATTCTGACACCCGTTTCGAATCTCCGAGGATGTGGGTTGAACCACTGTCGATAACAACAGGTACATTTACGAAGATTTTAACACCATGGACACGAACATCGTCCATGGACACCTGCCATAATCCCTACATAGATGGCAATGTCAGCAACTTCCACCCCCATCCACCAATTTAACTCACAGGAATTGTTACGGGTGTATATGCAATGTCACCTTTGTACAGCATACTGTTTGCTCCACCGACGTACAGCTCGGCCCCAGGGGAAGAGAGTTTCAATGAGAATGTCGGATTGATCAACTTCCCTTGTGCGACAAGTGATGCAAGCAACGGATAAGTGTTGAATTTCGAGGCGGAAGGGTAAGCCAATCCCAATAAACCGTCTGCGTTTCCATTGTTCAGTAACGCAGAAGTGTACACTACTGCAGAACCAAATGTCTGATATGCCTAACGGGGCGTCAGAATTCAATGGTCATGCTCACTGGCATAAGCGGTATAAAACATACAGTGAATCCAGCAATGGTTACCACATCAGTATATTGATTACCTGTGATGAGGGTGCCGTCTCCATATTTGAGCCGAAACGGCCGAGCCTGGTACCAAGAAGATCTGGACGAGTAGGGATCCCAGAGGTCGCGATTTCCGGAAATCCCAATGCAGCCAGCCTGCAGTACCCACATATCGCTGCGTTGACCTGAACAAGGAAAGATGTATGAACTAAAAGAAAGACCTACGCTGAACCGGTATCGACCTGGACTGTGAAGTGATCAGGGTGAATATACAGTATATCAGAACGATACAAGGAGAATTTACCTCTCAAGGTCTTGGGAGGAGTTCCAATCGAAACCTCAGCCATCCAAATTTCGTTTTGATTGTTAGTTGTCAGCGGGGCGCCAACACCACGCGTTCTCAGTCCAGACTCGTTCCGTTTCACAGCGAAAGGATGCATCATCCCCGTGTTCATTTCGTAATTGTCCAGGCCACTAAGGATCTTCCTAAGAAAGACAGCCTGAGCAGACCAATCTGGATGTCACAGTTCATTCCACGTACTCCCTGACTGATATACCGTGAGAGCTTATTGCATCGAGGTCCATGGTTTCGTTGGAGTCCATAAATGAAGAGTGTATGGCGAGTGGTATAGCCATGCCGCCTGCCTTCAAGTTTGGTACAGGTTTCGCGATGGCCAGAGCTTGAACCAGTCTGCCGGCGGCTGTGAACATGATTATTGTAATGAATCGCATTCTGGAGGAGTGGAAAGGACAGGCGGTGAAACGCCCACCTACAGACCTCAATGATGAGACGCAACAAGAACAATTGATACCCACAACCATCAGGGATAGGAACAAATCGAATCACCAATATGCTGAATTGATGTCATGCCATTGAATGATCCGCCTGCCAGTGCTTCACAAGAACGCGGCCCAGAACAGAACTGGATTTCAACTTGAGCGCTTGAGCAAACAGATTGCCGCGTCATTACATATCTCCGCTTGATCCGAACTATCGACTCAGATCCGAACATTTGATGCTCCAGTCGATCTTGGGAAAACACGATCCTAGCCAACTGGAGGAGCTCTGGAAGATCCATGTCGAGAGCGCAAATGCAATCGTTGCCCAGCTAGAGGGGAAGCCTTTAAAGGCAGCAAGCGGGTTACTTACTTTTCCAGGCTAAACCCAAATTAGGAGGAAATCCCCTCGGTTGTTCAATTCTACGAGATCCCCGAGAACGAGCACCTTGCGGTCCGTAGATGGGATGGTGGTGTCGAGGAAGACGGAGATTACTGCTTCGACCTGTACGACACATCCAGAGAGATCGCCTTCAATCTTCTAAGATGTGGGATTCAAGTTCCGATCCAGCTCCCCTTGAACTCCAATACACCCGCGACAAGCCGTGGTGAAGGTGAAGAAATAGAAGAAATGCATAGTTGGGGAGGAAACATGGGGTTATCGCCGTGAAATTTTTCGCGCTGGGTATGAGCGATTTAATATCGCTCGTGAGGCCTTGATCAAGGGCTGGCAGATGGCCCTCACTGCATGCCCTAACAAGCCACCATTCTTTTGTAATGTTTTCCCTGCCGTTTATAACGGTATACCTATTGTTTTTGCTCAAGGTAGGCGTGGCTAAGGTAGTGGTGTTGCTTTAGAATGATTACAGCCTTCAAATTACCGTGAATGTTGATTTCCACTGACATGTCCTGTAATTCATAGTTTTGTTGTAAATTCCACCCCTCTGCAGGCTATGACTATAGTCGAACCCCTTGTGACCCATACCCCTCTGGAGAGCCCGTGAGGTATAGACTATGAGGGTGTTGGGTGTATGGGTACTGTAGGAAGGCTGTGTTTCCTGGACCGGGTTCAAGCTTACATGGTACATACACCCATGCCTCATTCGAATTCGTTTGCATCTCAGATCAAGACGGTATCATTTTTTGTGCATTTGGACCACTACTAGATCACCAACAGTGAAAAATTTACTCGACCGATGGGAGTGAGTCCAACGGCGTCAGTGTTTCAGCGATGGTGTTTGCCAGCTAGCGGTGAACATCAAAGAAAAGATCAACCTGGCGAGCGGTACTAATCTGGCTCGAATGAGGAGAGCAAGCATACGGAGTACTAACAGCATGATCCCCACTGGATCAGTCGATCGTTGGATCCGAGAGCGATGATACGCAGAACACTCGCGGGGTGGTCAAGGCAATCGGATTAGCGTGGTCATGTTGAGACGGACGACCACGAGGCAAAGTGAGGGGAGGACTCATTAATGGACGTTTAATTCTGAAGGGGCTGGGAACGACGTTATTACGAATCTCTCAAGTTTTCAAAGCAGCAGTCCATTCAATCGACCGCATGGGGACCATCGGACCCTTTGTTGTCAGGTTTGTAGCGCTGATAGGCTTTTTCAGCGGACATCTCAGGGAGATATGATCCCCGCACTGGCCGAGCCCGTTATCCCGCACCGCCTATTATTTTCTTTTTGTTTGTTACTCACTTGGTCCGACATACTGTAGCATCGTATGATTTCGATGACATCCAAAGCGAGCCCCTGTAGCCAGTCGTCCAATGAGGGACCGTTCATCAGCATCTGTGTCACCAACATCGCCACCACGGCCTCTGGTTTCCGCGCGACAAAAGGCCGGTGACAAGTTGGGTTCCACGTGAGCAAAAATAGCAAAACAACAAGAAAACTACGCGCATCGTCCGTCAAAAATCGGAGTCAAACGTGCCGTCCTTTCCCAGCGTCGACAACTCGTCGCCACCAAGTAGACATGATGCATAAATCTGCTTGAACGGATCTCAACAACAGAGTTTATCAGCCTCGATCGATAGCCACTTACTTCTAGTTCTTCTTGGCTCATGACAGGCCTGGGGTTATTGATTGGAGCGAATTGGGGTTCTAGAGCGGGAATGCCGCTAGGTCCGGAGTAACCTCTAAATGGCATGTCACTTCGGCTGCGCGCAGCGGAGATTCCTGCTGCGATATTCAATTGTAGAGGTAAAGTCCCAGGTAAAGTCCCCTGTGCGGCCACGTGCATGACATTTTTCTCATCTCCCCAACGCTGCCGTCTTGATTCTTGTGCAGGTAAGACAGCATCGGCAATACTGGCATCTGAGTATGCCTGAATCGGTTCAACTTTAAAGATGGAACGCGACTTCACAGTAAAAGTCACCTTCGAGTCGTTATTCGCTGCTTCGAGACTTTTCAGCACCTCTTTTTCCAGCTTCTTCCAATTGCGTTCCAGGACCGATGGTTTGGTAGCGCCGATATTGGCAAGTTGATCCGCAGCCTCGTTTCCTTCTATACCGACATGGCCGCGAACGTGTTTGAACTCGACCGTCTGAGACGTTTTCCGACGGATATGAAGAAGTGCAGCCAGATATTTGATGAGTTCGCGGTTCTTCACTGGTTGACCGTCGGCAGCGATGAAGCCGTTTGACATCCATTTGAAAATCCACGATGTGACACCTGATCAGATTAGATTGAATGCGGGAGATCAAAAGGGAGTAGGACGATGTACATTGGATGGAGTACTGGGAATCAGTTTTGATCAAAAGTTTGCGCTTGAGACGAGGAGTGGTCTCCAATATGCGGACGATTGCCTAAATGCGAAGTGAGCTGTCATGGAGGTAGGTCGGATGGAGATCGCTGACGATAAGCTCGGCGCGGTTGTTGGTCTGATCTCCAGGACATCGCTCCGCGATGTTTCTGTATGAGTGTGTTGGAACACGCGCAGGCTCGTGAGCTAACGGCCTACCTGGGATCGCCATGGCCCCACCACACACCGACGCCAGCGACGGAACCAATTCGGCCGTTTCCTTTGCAAGCACCATCGCAGTAGACTATGTCGCAGTCTTTTTCATCCTTGATTGCGGGATCGGTCGCCGTGGCTGTTCGGCTTGGGGACGTAAGGGGAGATGCAGACGCTCTGGCTGTGCCCGGCTTTGCAGTCATAAACTCGATTGCTCCAGCCTCGGTGCTCAGTTTCTTGAAGATTGCACCAGCGAAACCGTTGACCTGAGCCTCACACTCGGCCCTGAGTGTGGTCAACGACGGGGGCTAGGACGTTCGTTGCGCTGCATACCATGTGTGATAAATTCCTGGGACTCGACCTATGCGGACTGCATAATAACCAGGTTTGGCTGCTTTTGGCATTGGGGTGTCGTTGGGCTGGTGACGTCGGCAAATTGAAAATGGAGTCCTCCGAGTCGTGTGTGGCCTTCCTGTCACTAATGCGCCCAAAGGTACACGGACGGTGGAAAGGGAACAAGAAGGGGCCAGGACTCTACGAAGTCCTTGTTCCGAGAGGAGTGAGGGATACGTTGTCGATTCCAAACACGGACGATCTGTTGTCCCGATTTGGTCGCTGCCTTGTTCTTTCGCATGTCCTCAGGCCTGTATATAACATCGAAATGTCGTCGCCAAAGCATCCCCAAGACCAGTCTGGTCAACGACCGTTACTACTCGACGACCGTCCTGCTTTGTTCGCCTCGATATACCCCGCATCATCATCATAATCCTAATCGGCGTTCATCATCATCATGTCGTCCTACAAATACGTTACTCCCCCCCAATCACCCACTTTCGGGTTCTTCCCAGCCGCACCCTCTGCCCCTCACGCATTCTCGATGATGCACGGGAACCCACGTGATTCGCATGCGATGTACGCTGCACTGGGATCGTCCATGGGCATGCAGTCCAGTAGCCCGCAATCCAGCGGACGCAGTTTCAACCCGCTGAAGAAGTTCTGCAAGTGACGGACAGGAAGGGAGAGACTTGTAGCCATACGAGGAGGACCAACTTGTATTTCATAGTAGTAGTTATAGACACAAACTTTTGTATTTCTTATTCGTTTCGGACCGGCAAGTTCCGTGTGTTCCCTTCAACAATGGCCCCCTCTCGAGCGAGCAACATCAACACTGTCTGGACGCTTTCTCTCCTCTCAGAGTACAACCATACACTCGATTCTCTCCCCCTCGACCTCTCCCGCAACTTTGCGGACCTCCGTGAACTAGATGCCGTCCTCTCCTCCTCCATGGCCTCCATCATCATAAAGATACGCAACCTCACACAAATCATCGAGGACGGCTCAGTTTCAAAACATGAGCGCCTCATTCTCCTCGCTGACATCGCTGACGAGGCAGCACGTCTCAAGCTTGGCGGCGAGGACAAGATTCGCGTCGCCTGCCAGGCAGCAGACAACCTCAAAGGTCATATGGACCACATGCGTCTCCTCCTCTCCCAGATCCCCTCCTTCGACATCTCCGTCCTCACCCGGAGCACTCCCTACCCACATATCTCCGCACGTTCATACATGCCCATCCCCGAAAACTCGCGTCGCAAGAGAGGCAACTATGGCTCCATCATGAATTCAGCTCATGAGCCCAGCCCCACAAAACGCAAGCGCAACATTCGAGATGACGACGTCGACGTCACTGGTGCAAAGTCCCCCCGCAAAGAGAACAAGTTTGCGGAACCAGGCCCGTCCAGGTCTCGCAACCCCGCGCGCTCTAGAAAGTACGTGCACACATTCTATTATTAGATCGTCCTTGACGACCCATCCTCTAGACCGGATCGTGCACCGTCCCCGACTGATTCCGTCCTATCAGTCCTGTCTCACGTCCCACCAGCAGCGTCCCAGCCACACCCAAGTGCCTCGCGCGCCTCGGCGTACCCGGGCCGCGGCGCGACCAAAAGAGCGAAAACCCAGGCCGCTTCTCAGCCGTACGACGATCCCCTCCCAAGTGGTCCGGCGCGCAGAGACGTCTTTCCCGGCCCACCGGCGGCATCCTCCAATCACCCATCCCTCCCTCTGCCATATGCAAACGGTGCAAACGGTCTGCACAGCTACGACATGGTCAACGGCCATCCCATGCCGAATGACTGGCCCGGTCCGCTACCGCACGGCCAACTAGAGGGACCAGGAATGCCTGTGACCCGCAACGCTCACACCGGTTTGTCGATAGGTCCCGTCACCGTCATGACACCCATAATGCCCATGGGCCCGACGAATGACCACCCCGCGAGCGTAGCGGCAGACACGGCCACGGAAGCGGGCGAATGCGAGGGCGAGGGCGATGATCGGACATACTGTTTCTGCGACGGCGTCAGTTACGGAGAGATGATTGCCTGCGACGACGAGGACTGCGAACGAGAATGGGTATGTTTTTGTTTATATTTTCTCATGTTCGTTCGTCGACTGACGCCCGTGTGTGCTCCAGTTCCATCTCAATTGTATCGGCCTCGCGTCGGTCCCGGATGGGTCCTGGTTCTGCGACGCGTGCAGGGCCAAGCAAAAAAATGCGAGGCGCGCTGCCAGGGGTGGCAAAAGACGCGTCGGTGGCGGCGCGCGTTCGGGCGCGAAAGCCGCGAACAATTCTTGATCATGTATCGTCCTCTCGTCTTATTATTTACTGTAACGCAAACCGGGTCGGTATTATCAATATTTGTTCGTTTCGCCTCTAAGGTCGACGGCGTTTTCGTTCAGGGTAACAGGCAACCGACTATTGGCTACCATGCCAACCGGTAGCATATACGCCTTCGATTTCCTGGACGGGGACGTCGCGAGAGTGGGTCAATGTGATCAGGGTGCTACGGTACGCTAACGATATAAAAAGAAAAGAAAAGCAAACGAGAGATCAAAAAAAAAATTGTCGTATACAGGATAAAATAGCTCAACGCCTTTTAGATCCGCGACTGTCGTCCAAGCCTGGTGACATGCGTCGTTTCCTGATCGGCATCGTGTCAGACAAAGAATGTGTAATCGTGGAAAACTCGCCTGCTGTGTCCACGATCTTCCGGTTCCCGCGACGGCGTCCTCGTACTACCATCCTTGGCAGTACCGCCGTAATCCAGACCCTCGACCGCAGGGGCATTGCCATCTCTGTCCTTGTACCTATTTTGATTCCGAGGTCCAGTGGGAACCCCGGGAGGTAACGGGGACGCTGGCCTCGCTGGTCCTTGTGGCGCTGGATTTGAAAACAAAAAGACATGAATTTAAAAAAAAATGGTCGCCCACTCCGCTTGTAGAAATGACGTACGACCATCGTATCTTCCCCTTCCGCGACCAACGAACCCGCCTCGTCCACGTAATCCCTGCGCCATCGCCCTCCCACGAAACTGTACTGGAGGTACCCCACGACCGACGTGGCCAGGAGTTGGAGTGGGTGCTTGAACGGGCGTTTGGACCGGCACAGTCACGGGAGTCGTGTTGCCTTCCATGCCGCCGTACATTCCCGGTCCCATGGGCCCTCCTTGCTCCTGCTTATAAGAACGAGACGCGTGACCACGTGGAACGTCACGGATTTCATTATGTGTAGCTAGAAGTAAGAGGGACTCATCCATACCTGCATACCGTAGTCAGCGTTCATTCCCATTCCCATCATGCCGGGACCTGGGCCACCTGCAAACCCGTCCTGCATGCCCATCTGTACGCCCTGTTCGGATGCACCATTCGTCACGACAGGTCCTACAGGTCCGGGAACTGGGCCATCTTGCATCATCGGGCCTCCACCCTGCATCTGCAAACCCATGTCACCATTCATGCCCATACCCATCGACATGTTCATTGCTCCCATGCCAGACATGTCCATCATGGGATTCATTCCGACATTGGGCATTATGCTTGCGTTCGAGTTGTTGTTCATCATTGCGTTGGCGCCCGTCATCACCATCGTCCGTAGGTCGGGAGGTAACGCCGTCAGTTGGTCCTCTGGCATGGCGGCAAAGTTCTGCAAGGCAAAGGTTACGTAACGTAAAGGCAGAGTCGTCGGACACGCACGAGCACGTTAGTCTTGAGCACGCTCGCAAGGTCCCCTAGATCCCGTCTTCTGTAACAGTATGCCTCCCAAGACATTTCGTCAAACCCGTAGTTGAACCAATCGCTGATATCTGAACCTGGCCGACGCCATGGTTTCTCTGACATTGCACTAAGATCCACTTCGAGAATTGAACGTCCATCGAGAATGCCGGTTAGATCTGGGTTTATTAAAGGGTGTGAAGAGGGAGCGGTAGCAGGTGGCAGAGTCGATGGATCCAGGCCATCGTCTAAGCGGATATCTGTAACAGAAGATGGGGCGGTAGGGGATGCGGAAGGAATGGGTAATGGAAGCGGTTTTGCTGGGGCGCCTCGTTCATGGGGGGTGTATTCCGTGGTGAGTTGCGAGGGTGGAACTTTGGAATTGTCAGTACAAGGCTACGAACCAAGAGAACCGATGTACGTTTACTCGGTTGGGGTGCAGGACGGGGCTGGTGTGACCGCACCGCAGTGTTCTGTTGTCTACGCCTCGATCAACGAGAGGCTCGAATGGGGAAAAGAAGGGTCTATGCGCACCGGAAGTCAAGCGAACGCGAAGTTGGTTCCATGATGATTTCGATGTCCTGGTGAGGAGCTGAGGATACACAGACCGAGACTGTAACGGGTTACGCACGTCCTCCTCGCTCTCCTCCTCCTCCACGACGCCGTTTTCTTCGTTTTCTTCCTCGTTTTCTTGGTCGTCCTCGTCGAGCGATGGGCCGAACGGAGGCTCTTCCTCAACCTTGGCTTCTAGGTCCTCGAGCACGCCATTGGACGGCTTCACCGCCTCGACCGGGACACTGTAAGAGGGTTCAACGACAGCCCGAAAGCTCGCCCGCCCAATGAGACTCACGGTTGCGACACTGACGATCACACGCGGCAGCAAGCACGTCAACAACATTGATGATATTGAGGAGAGTAAAAAATACAGCAAGCGGAAGACCCGCACGAGTTAAAAAAAGTCTGAGCTGTGTTTCTTACCAGAGGTGACCACCACCGCCGCGCCCGTCTCTCCGTACAAAAATGCGTCGTCGTCGTCCCTGGTGGTGTTGAAAAGTCAATAAACGCGGTCGTGTCAGGGAACGGAACGGACATTAAGCTCCAACCCAACTCGAAGTAATAAGTAAAGAGTCACTTCAAGGTCCGCGTGACGAAAACGTCCCGTGACAACCTTGTGACGGTGTTCGGGCACTTCCCCCGTGGGAACTTTAGGTCTGCCACTACTCTCTCCTCATGCTCGCCGCGTCCCGCCTCCCCCGCCCGTTCTCATTCCCGCCCTCCCGCCTCTTTGTACGCACGTATGTCGTCTCTATCGAACCCCCCGTCGTCTACACGCGTAAACCCGTCCCCCGTCTATACGGCGAGCGCAAATCCCACCTCTACCACCAGTACACCCACATGCTCGCACAGAGCGCACACGCGCCCATCATACTCCTCCAGCACAAAGACTTTTCCGCACGCAAGTTGCAGGACCTCAGGCGCGAGATCGAACTCGCAAGCGCACGGTTCACACCCACGCCGGCCGCCCCCACAGTGTCCCCGACGCTCACCGTCATGCGCACGTCCATCTTTGGCGTCGCCTTGCGCGACTTTTCCCCAATAGACGCGGACAAGGCAAAGCAGATCGCGAAACTCGTCGAGGGCGGACTCGCAGTCCTCACCTTGCCCTCGCTCAGCCCACCGCAACTGAACGCCATCATCCGTGCTATCGACCGCGTCGTCCCTAAGAAGGCTCGACCATCAGAAGCAGACGCGAAGCTCAGCAAAGGAAAGGGGAGGGAAGAAGCCTCGGATTGGATTCCCGGGCGGCCAGTCCAAAAAATTAAACCCGTGCTGTCCCCCGAACTCAAGGTCATGGGCGCGTTCATCGAGGGTCGCGTGTTCTCTTCTACAGGCGTCAAGGACGTCGCAAAACTGCCACTCCTCGACACCCTGAGAGCCCAGATCGTCGGATTACTCAGTACACCCGCGATGCAAGTCGCGTCAGTGCTAAGTGAAGCAAGCGGTGGAAAACTGGCCAGGACATTGGAGGGTTTCAAGAAGGGTTTGGAGGAGGAACAGCATCCGGAGGCATCAGCATCGTAGTACCTTGCTTACATTCATAACCCTATCTTAATCATCCAAGGTCTCACTCTCGCAAACAAAATTCCCAGGTCCGATCTTCCCCGCCTTCGCCTGTCTTTCTGTGACCGTGTGCTCGCTCGCCCTTGGTCATTCTGTGCTCATAGCCTTTCCACAGGTGTCTGTGGAACACAAAGGATCGCAACAACATGTACTGAGGGTTGGGCACCTCGCCAATCTTCGTGGGTTTGGGGGGTGACTTTGCCAACCGAGGAACATCCCTGAGGAAACGTCAGTCACAAAAGCATACGATAAACAGAACGTACCATTCAGTGTATGGAGGGACGTTTCGGAGCGTGATCAACACTGTTCCTTTCCCACCGCCAGTACCTGCATCAGATTCAGAGATATCGTCCTCCGGGGCTTCGTCGTCATCATCGTCGTCATCTCGTGGTTTCCGCTTGCGGGTAGAATGTAGGGCTGGTATGCGTCCAAGCGCAAGGCAGTCTTGTGCAGAGCGGAGAAAGTCCAATATGAGCCGCTGATTAGATAGAATGTTCCTATCCTGGTCGGTGATACCCTTGCCTTGAGCACACGAATTGAATCATACGTCCGAACCCCATCGATCGAGCGCATACCTGCATGAGGAAAGTTCCAAACGATCCGATCCCAACGTCTTCCCTTGAGAGCGGGATATTTTTG
>JBBPOM010000928.1:0-15820 GCA_038091455.1 Leccinum uliginosum | reverse complement strand
TGATGAGCATGTGATATAAAGACAGGGAGGATGTGGTCCCACAGCGAACCTGGACCTGGGGGTGTTGTAGAAGCCATTTCACGTTCTGGGGCATGAAGAAAGATGTTCAGAGGTTGGATCTGGGCATTGCGGAGCCACCGTTCTAGCATAGCCCGCAGAAGTTCATCCTTTCGAAGACTATAGTGGGGGATGCATAATTGTAAGGAAGACCAGAGTTCGGACGAGGATATGGAAACGTCTCTCCAAAGCGTACAAACTTGTGTTAGCAAAAGTGGCGGTTGTGCAGGATCTGGGACGGGAAATGATGTAACATCTGAATGCCCCTGGGATGGGAGAGAACGGGCGAAGATGTCTCGTAGAGTTTCCGTTGGAAGGCGTGCGATTGACGAGTCCATGACTTGTCGGACTCTGAACTGTCCCATGAGTGCCTTCTTCGTTCGTCGCATAGAGAAAGCCTTTGCACAGACATTACTTCTCCCAAAGACACATTTCCCCCTCTGGGCTGACCCAACAAAGTCAGAGGAACTGTTCAGAAAGAAAACTTGCGACGAGCTCTATCAATGGCAGGTCGGTCTCGCCCATACCACTCTTCCAGTTCGCGTCTTGTTCAAAAGTGTTCGTGTTTCCCAGTCGCAGAACGCCAAAGGTCCATGCTTCGTGATGCATGACGGACCACCGTATGCAAACGGACACCTCCACATAGGTGCTATCTACTCATGGTCCAGTACCCCGTCGTTGACACTAGTTTGTCAGGCCACGCCCTGAACAAGATCCTCAAAGACATCATCAATCGTTTCCGTGTCTCTATTGGCAATCGCGTCCAGTCAGTGGAAAACGCGTGTCTTGTGTTTCGGAACTAATAACGAGAATAGCTACGTCCCTGGGTGGGACTGTCATGGGCTACCTATAGAGAACAAAGCTCTCCAGGATTTGAATTTGAAGGTGAGTACTGTTCTAAGCGCAGTAACCACGTCTTCCTAACATGTCCATTTCTTTACATCAGGAAGACCCGCATACACTGCCAGCATCTACCATCCGTGCGGCTGCGAGGAAGACTGCTGAACGAGAGATGAGGATTCAGCGAGAAGAATTTGAAAAATTTGGTATCATGGCAGATTGGAGCAATGTCAATTCAACCTATCGTACACTTGGTAATGACCTCCTTGGCATCATTGTTCGGAGGTCACTGATGCTTTCCAGATCACCAGTACGAGATGCGGCAACTTCGTATTTTCCAGCAAATGGTATCCAAAGGTTCGTTCTTTGTGCCGCACAACAACCTGGCGACTTGCTGACCCACGACGCTGGCACTCCAGGTCTCATCTACAGAGACTATCGACCCGTTTACTTCTCGCCCTCCTCGCGGTCTGCCTTAGCGGAAGCTGAGCTCATATACAAGGACGATCATGTCTCACACTCTGTATATGTAGCATTCACACTTGATTCTGCCCGTTCCAATACCCCTACAGGCACTGAGTGGGACAAGATAGCCCAACAGATCGGGGAGGAAACCATCCGACTGCTGGTTTGGACAACTACACCCTGGACGCTTAGTGCTAATATGGTATGTTATCGTGCCTTGTAACGATCCTGACTTCATAAAATTTCAAGGGTATCGCAGTGCACCCGGATCTCATGTATACCCTTGTACGGAGTCGACGACAATCCGGGCTTCTTGTCGTTGCAAAGGATCGAATCTCGGCACTTGAGCATATCCTTGGCTCACATGAAGTGATAGCTGAATTGCCAGGATCGGGACTTGTCGGTCTGGGCTACAGAGGCATCTTTGCTACTGTTATGCGCTGTGAAGCTTCATCCAATTCTCTGAATCCAAGTGTCATTCCGGCGACACACGTTACTTCAGATTCTGGAACTGGGTTGGTGCATTGTGCGCCCGCTCATGGCGCAGAAGACTACCATGCTTTCCGTTCGCAGGGCCTTCTTAATTCAGGAATACTGTGTCATGTGGACGGCGATGGTAAATTTTCGCAACGTGTAATGGATGTCATCCCTCCGGTGATAGGAGGGGAAACACTTGTTGGCTTAGAAGTGCTGAAAGAAGGCTCCAAAGCCGTGGTAAAGATCTTGGCAGGTTGCGGGGCGCTCTTGACAGTTGAGAGGATCAAACACAGATACCCCTATGACTGGAAAACGAACGAGCCCGTCATCGTAACGTGAAATTTCCATGCGGCTTATCTCACAGAATCCGAGTGCTGATCACTTTTGTGATATTCACAGGGCGACGTCGCAGTGGTTTGCCGATTTGGAAGATATCAAGAACGATGCAATGACTGCGCTCCAGGACGTGGCATTCTTCCCGCCTGCCTGTACGTGGTCATCGTACATCCCCACAAAAGGCCGCTAACATCGTTCTTCAGCCCGCAATCGTCTTACAACTTTTATCCAGTCCCGCTCGGAGTGGTGCATCTCACGCCAGCGTGTCTGGGGCGTTCCGATACCATCACTGCACCATGTTCCCAGTGGCACCGCCGTCCTCACTCCTTCTTCCCTATCTCACATCCTACATGTGCTAGATAAAAAGGGTATTAGCTATTGGTGGGACGGACCTGTCAACGAGTTCCTCGCTCCGGAACTCGTAGCCGAATACGGTCAGGCTGGATGGAGGAAGGGCACAGACACGATGGACGTATGGTTTGACAGCGGAACGAGTTGGTCTATGCTTGGCAATATAGAAGGCAGGAAACATCGCGCGGATATCTGTATTGAGGGATCAGATCAACATCGGGGATGGTTCCAGAGTCAATTGCTGACTGCGGTCGGTGCTACGGATGGTAACACGACGCCGGCGAGTCCGTACGGTACGCTCATCACGCATGGCATGGTGCTTGATGAGGGTGGAAAGAAAATGAGCAAGTCACTCGGGAACGTCGTCAGTCCGTTAACGGTCATCCACGGTGGTGTTGTAGGTTTTCCATCCCTGGGCCACTATGAGGTGAGGCTGACGGTGCTTAGGACAAGAAGAAGGAACCAGCTTATGGGGCAGACGTTCTTCGGCTCTGGGCAGCAACCGTTGAATACTGGCGTGATATGTCTATCGGCCCTACGGTGCTCGCACAGACAGCGGAATCTTTGCGGAAAATAAGAAATTCAGCCAGATTCATGCTTGGGAATATCAGTTCCACGGTCTCGCGAGACAGCACGACGCACTGTAATATAGAAAAGAAAGACCTGGGTCTGGTTCGTGCTTTTTTGTCCACTGATTAAATGCAGCTTACCTCGAAACAGGCGGAGCGGTACGTCATGAATGAACTGTATAAACTCGAAAAGACAGCTCTCGAGGGCTATGCAACGTATAACTTTCCTCGAGGTGTGTCTTGCGTACTCGGCTACGTACAGTACTGACGTAGTGTTCAAGTCATGGTCGCTTTAACGAATTTTGCAAACATCACGCTTTCGTCTCTATATTTCGATATTACAAAGGACGTCCTGTATGCTAATGATGTTCAAAGCATCCAGCGCAGAGTGGTCATTGATACGCTCAGGCGAGTGAGTGTCTTCCATGAAAATTGAGAAAGGTGTTTTACGCCACGGTAGATTTTGCAAAGCATGACATCGATACTGGCTCCAGTGCTTCCCTATCTCGCGGAAGAGATACATGCCCATTGTGGTACCGAAGCTTCGGGCCGCTCATTCTTCACGGATAAATGGGTGCCACTGGTATGAATGTTTATGACAAATTGGTGTACAATTGACACGTTCTTATTCCTACGACCAGAATACCGAATGGGAGGATCCTCAAGCAGAGAAAGACATGGTCAACTTACTAACTGTGCGCGGTGCCGTACTGTCGTTGTTGGAGAAAGCTCGGGGAGACAAGTACGTGCTTGCACAACGATGTACGGATTACGTTAATATTTCCCCCAGGAATCTGAAGAGTGCTTTGGAAGCGCAAGTGGTAATCACCTTGCCATCTGATTCAAGTGGGGCAGAGCTCGTGGAATTGCTAAGGCGTGAAGGTTAGTTATGACAGTCACCTGAGGAGCGGATCAGGTGAATCAAGAAACATGATTAGCGGACTTTTTAAAGACGCTCTTTATTGTCTCCAACGTGACATTAACAGCGACGGTCGACGTGACGTCAGCTTCTCCGGTGTGGGGGTATAGTGGTTCGTTCAGTATACCGGGTATGCGAGGCATGATCATTTATTGTCAGCAAAGTTTTGACCAGTTTGCTAGGCTCAGACGCTGAAATAGGACTCCACATTCGGCCTGCCTCGCTGCATAAATGTCCTCGCTGCTGGACATATACACGGCATGAGGATGATGATCTTTGTTTGAGGTGCGCGGACGTGGTGGCAAGGCTTTGAATAAAAGCATACAACTGTACTAGCTTGTGCCCATGTCGTAATATAGCTGTCAGCCGTCATAGCAGAATACAGCAGGGGCTAAATGTGCAAACAAGGAAGGCGTTATATGTGGCGCACCACATCTTTTGAACTGCGACGACGAACTTGCGATGGGGTCCGAAGGCTTGCAGATAACGATCCCAGGTATTCCTTACCTTTTCACAGCTCTCCTGCGTGCTCAATCATGTTAGATTTGGATGAAGATGACTTCCAAACTACGCCAATGCCATTTGGGCGACCCAGTGCCTTTGGGTTTGGCAGCCCATCAGGGCCAGAGTCACCCACTATCATCACCCCGACGACAGTTATAGCTGCAGAGAGAAGTTTCTTCAGTGCACATACGCGAGGCGATTCGCTTGCCTCCGACGACTCGTTTTTCGACCATGCCCCACGCCGACCGTTTGCACACGCTTCCCAGTCTTCAGTCGCAACCACATCCACCTCTGCCTCCGCGGCTACGCCCCCATCCTCGTTTAGTAAAAAGCCTTCCTTTGCTTCCATCCGAAACGCGTTCAAGGCCACTTTGAAGAACAACACCGACGTACCTCCGCTCCCAACCTTGGATCACCACCAGACGTACCCGATCTTGAAGAATCCATTCAACAGATCAACTTCTTCGCTCGCCCATCCCACCGGTACCGCATCGAAGCAAACGAATGCCCCCAGCCCCCCACACCATCAACCACGTCCTCCAACACCTGGTGAATCCCGTCCTTCCCGATCTACGTCTCGCCCTCGTGGTCATTCTGCGGCCCGCTCACACCATTCACACTCTGGCTCTGCATTTTTTGGCTCGGAGAACGGCAGCGATCACGGCCATGGTCACGGCCATCCGTTTGGCCATAACCCAAATCATGCATTCTCCCTTGGCCATGCGCCGAATTCACCACCTCCTGTTCCACGAGTGCCTGAATCATTGGTCGCTCCGCGAAGCGAGAGCCCAATTATTTCTGAAGAGGATGAGAGCGAAGAGCTCGGTTCCTCGAAAACTCCGGCGGATTACGCGTTGCATGCAGTCTTCATTCGATTCGCTACCCTTGCAGAGGCAAAGATTGATGCATTTGTCCGCGAATGTCCGGTAAGCGATTTGATCTGATCAGCGAGCCCGGATCTTCTATGGAGGCTCGCATCCGTTTTGTCATAGTTTACGCTACTAACATGCTTGTTTACTAGGATGCTGATCCGATACTGACCGACTTCTTCGGTCCCACTCTCGACCCTCAGTTCGATGATCTTCTTCAGTCCCTTGGCAAGATTGCACAGAAACGTGCCAAGAACGTTGTAGACGCCATCACCCGTTGGCGTCGTGGTATACACGACTCTCCTTCGAACCGATCCAACCCCTCTCAGACGTCTGAACGCGGGTTTCTTGCTGCAGTCTATGTCATGTGCAGAGCACTGATCGCTGTTATTTCTGTGCTTCCTGCGAATGCACTAAGTGATACGTCGGGATATGGTTTGGAAGAGCTTGCTTTTGAACAGTTTAGACGCCCGTTACTGAATACGAACCCCAATTACAAACTGTGTGCAGATTTGTGTGCGGGAGTCTTGGGCTGTTTGGCTAACCTAAGGTACGTTCGTACCACGGATCATGTGTCCATTTGATGGTTGTTAACGACGTTATTGAACCTAGATTCCTGAGTGTCACAGATCGGTTCCTCAATGAACTTGCACCTGTGTCACATGGACAAGTTGCGAAAGACCTGGATACAAAGTTTGAGAACCTAGTGAAAGGTTTGCGGTACGTACAGATAAAAGTAAGCCAAGATATATGGATGTCTAGAGTAGTCGTCGTAGCGACCTAATGCGATCGATAGGTCTGGCCGCCGGAGGCATTCGAAGAAGGCGCTGAATTCATGGAATCCTTGGCAAAATCGTTTGAGAACGCACATGGTTTGCGTTTCAAAGTGGCGTTTGCGGAGACGCTTACCCGGCTGTTGCATCCCATTGGCAAGGTGGGAACCTCATCCGTTGCTGGCTCATGACACTTGACAAAAATTTATCCAGGTTGCTCAAGCTGAAGTAAACCATCCGCAGTGGGAGAAAGCGATGGAGAAGATTTACCCTCGTGCGAAGGAGATGATGTCGAAACCCCGATATTGGCATGTTGCGTATCCGCTGGCAGTTACAGCTCTGTGTGTGGCACCGCACCAATTCTTCCTGAAAAATTGGATGGCGTGTTTCGAATATGGGATAGGTAAATTGAAGGTACTGTCTCAAGTTACTTTTGGCTTGCCGACCCTGCAATGCTTACATCCCGTTCCGCAGGACAAACCGTATCGCATTCCCGTTCTGAATGGGGTAGTCCGCTTGATCTGGACTTATCTGTACCGTTGTCAAGAACCTGCGTCGACCAGCACATCAAGATTAGATGGGATCTTGAAGCACTTCTTCCCTACGGGTCGACCGTTTGTCTTTCCACCTGAAGAACATCTTGAACCATTCATCTGTATCGTCCACTTCATTATCTCTCGTTACTTCGAGTATGGCCGCGACTTCTGTATGGAGCTCCTGCAAGAATCCACGAACGCCAACGGCACATTAGCCCCCGAACGCGTTGGGATCTTGGTGCAGGCAATCCTCTTGACACTACATGGTCTCGAGCGCGACGAACCGACACCAACTTGGCCATCCAGCGCGGACTTTTCGGCGATACCATCATGGGATGATTACCCCTCCTCTTCAGACATTCTTTCACCTTCGGTGCTTTCGAAGCCTGGCATCCAGGATTTTGTCGACCGTTTTGGTGCGGCAACCTCCACCATTGCACAATCGTGCTTCAAGGCAGTTGGTCATATGTCCGTCTTCGATGAACAATGGTCACTGGCACGTTCTGCGTCTGGCAGCGCGTCATCTTTTGAGGAATCTCACAACCTAGTCATCCGTCGGCATCCGGAAGGAACTGTGGCGTATCCGAACCACCTGGTTTCACACATCAACATCCTGCAGACGTGTTATCAGTCGTGGCCACGGTGCCTACACACCCCATCCATCTCCCTTCCTAACGCGGTTGATATGCTTTTACGAGGCGTTGTGCATGTTGAGCCTCGGGTGGGCGAAGTTGCAGGGGCGGCTCTGAGAAGGTTTATGAAGGACGCGTCGTATGCACCAACCGTGCTTAAGTGTTTCACTGCGTTCTTGTTTGACCCCAGGAATGTCGAGCGAGAAGGGAGTGGCCACCGGATTCTCCTCGAAAGTGCAAGGTTATTGAATCTTTGGGCTGGCATGGTGGATACTTGGATTGCCGGACTCCCCGGGAAGTTGAAGCAGGACTCGCCTGGAAGCGACCTACAGGCTATTCTTCAGCAGGCCGAGGAGATAGCACTCGGTGCACTGTTCCTCATTTCGTACGAATTGATGACCGTCCGCTGTGTTGGTGTCAAGCTTGTACGCTCGCTCATCCCCCTTTGCAAGGATTTCGCAGCAGAAGCCAACCCAACAAACGATCCCACTACTTTCTCGTTCCTATTTTCATCCCTATTCGAGAGTGACACGAGGGAATGTCCCTTCCTGCAAGGTTTCGACGAATTGCTGGATCGAACCGAGTTGGATCGTCTTCAGCAGTGGAGGAGGTGCGCGAAGCCCGACGCTCTTCTTCGAATCGCAGACAGCAGCGTAGAGAAAGACCACAAAATATGGCGCTTCATCTACCCGGCATTCATGCAGGCTTCCATGTCAAGCTGTGGCAAGCTTATCCCCAATTGTAGAGCCATCGTCGAGGCTGCGACTTCACGGTATCATCCAACTATGCTTCGACTTGCGGGGATATCTTCCGGGGGTCGTATACAATCGCCGCGTTCCACAGAGCGAGAAGGGTATAAGCTGGTGAAGGAGAACATGACTCTTGTCGACCAGTGGTACATCTGGACTAGGGTTCTCTGCTCGACTGCAGCGGTGTCGGATAATCGACCCGTGATGACACAGGCAGGCCGTGACCACACCCGTGGCCCTTCGGAATCAACCTTTGAGCGGGAAAGAATGTCGACGACGCGCTACTTATTCAAGCACCTGACGCCGTTTTTGGACGTGGACTACACGCCATTTCGAGATGCTGCTGTGTTGTCCATCAGTTCATTCCCGCTTGAGGGGTATCCTCAACTCCTCGAGGACCTCAATCTCTTTACGTCTCGTCGATTTTATGACGAAAGTCGCACCAAACCAGGTTTGCATGCAATGGGGATCCGTCCTCGTCGACAAGCTCGTCTCCATTCGGCCGTCAGTCGGATCTACCAGCTCACTGCTTCACATCTTCACTCTCTCAAGTCGACAAGCAAACAAGAGGCTCTATCCCTTGCACTTAAATTTGTCACAAACACACAGGCATTCCTCCTCGCGCCCGAGAATCGTGATAATTATGCTCTACAGCGATTGCGGCGCTATTTCTGTGGACTGGTTGAGCGTCTTTTCGATGGTCTGGAGGATCTCCCTGAAGCCGACGGTACTCCGCCTAACATCCATCTCTCCCTATACCGCATGTGTGAAGAATGGTGCCAGTATGGTCCACAGAGCGAATCCGCCAGAACGAGGCTTATCTTGATGCAGAGAGCTGCCGCCGCAGCCATAAAGGACCCCGAGGCGGAGACAGACGCTGGCGAGCGATTCCAGCACGAAACAAAGTTGTTGTCGCATGCATCTGTCGGTGCCCTGTCGTCTCTTTGTGTAAGTTGTGCTTTATCGTGAATCATGACCCGCTTGCTGACGTGTTGTAGCAAAGGGCTTCTCGTTTTGCTGACGCTGTTGAATCAATCTCCCCGATTGAACGCATCTTGGATCACCCTAAACCACTTGAGGCTTCTCATATTCTGGATCGCATTCATGCTGTGTTTGAGGACGCACAAGTTCCATTGGTGACCTCTGCCAAGTTAGCCGTCAGATCTAACACTTGATATATCTGACTCACCGTTTCATTTTCAGGAAAGCGTTACGGTCACTGCTCGTCTTGTATCACCCAGGCACGGATCTTCTCGCAGATGCCCTTCGCCGAGGGTTATGCGACGCCAGTACCACCGCCCTAAGCAGCACCGCCTTCTTGGAGACCATAACGGACGTGGTCTGCAACGTTCCAAGCCACTTGATCACATTCGCGCAGGTGACTTGCCTTGGATTGGCAAACCTGTGTCATCCCAATGTTACGATACGACGGCATGCATTCAACATTCTGGTGGCCATTCATGAGCAGTCCGCTGGCGTGATCGCCATGGCCGAGTTTGAAACAATGGTGACCAACGATACCCCGAGCGTCTATCTGCAGGCTCATCGACTAGTGGGCGAATGTCTTTCAGGGGAGCATCCAGAGCAGGCCTTCGATGTTCTCGCAGAGGCTACGGCACTTCTCTTGCGCGTGCATCGCCTCGGTAACGAAAGAGTTTGTCACCTCATGTTGCAAGGCTTGGAACATTGGATACCGAACCTCGAAATTACTGCTCCTGACACGTCAAAGCTGGCCTTGACCTCGAAAGGCAGCTTGATAGTGTATCACTTGCTCGCTCTTACCAAGCGATTTAGCGATGCACAGCCAGAGCAGATCGCCGCCATTTGGGCTCGGCTAGTCGAGGTGCCAGATCCGTTAGCTGGACGAGCCGTTGCATCCTTCTTGGTCAACGAATCCCTCAAGGTCGCTACGTATGCCTTTGTCAAGTGCGCCTCAGAGGTTATCGCGGCCTTGTCTCGTTCAGCTGCTGGAGTTCAAATCTTCCAGGAACTTTGCAGCATATGTGGTCCAGAAAGGATGCTCCCTACGTTTGAACACCGGCTCGAACAACCGACTCCGCAGGACCTTGAGTTGTGGTCTGACCTCGACGTATTATTCGCGGACGATCAACCTCGCCAACTCTTGGGCTCCGCTCAATATGCAATGGTGTACGTTGGGTCTGTCTCACTGGAACGCATGTGGACGCACCACGAACAAATACCCGTCATTCTCTCCGCAGTCCTCTCTCATATAGATCACCGGGTCTCCATGTTGCGATTAGCTGCGCGTCGCATGCTCTTTCAGTTGATGAGAGCTTGCGTACCTCGGTACCCATTTGCGAACGACAAGGTGGTGTCACCTGCACGAGGTCCTCTCTTATCAATCATTTCGGCCATGGAGGAGCAGGGGGATATTCTTTTCTGGTCAGACAGTGATGTCGAAGAGGTGGTCATGCCTCGAATGAAGTACATTGTCGACCAAGTGGTGTCCGTCATCGGGCAATTTGTTCCAGATCTGGCAAAGAACCTAGCTGCGTTGTCAATACCCTACGTCGAACATTGCCATATCCGCAGCATCGCCAAACGGTCTCTTCAGATCTTCCGGTTGCTGAATGTTCCTCTCTCTCAAGATGTCCTCGGGCATATCCTTAGTCGTCTGTGCACTACCATAAGTGACGACGAGGCCGAGCTCCACCACTTTGCCAAGGCGATCATATCTACCCTCACGGTCTCCGTGGCATCCGATGATCTCAACGCCACCCTCCTCCCCCGTCTCTTCTGGACAGCAGTGTCGTGTCTCACAACAGTTGTTGAAGTGGAATTCGCCGCCTCTGTCAAGCTCCTGATCGCGTTACTTGGAAAGCTGGATTTAGACAATGTGGAGTTCGTCGAATCGGTACTCGCTCAGCGCCCGGAGTCTTGGAATGACATGTACAGTTTACAAACATGCCTCCTGGGCGGCTTGCGCTCAGCCACTACTATGGCTGACACTTTCACGGCTCTCCAGCAGCTCACTAGAGTCTCAGACTCAAGACTCATTGAGCCTTCCGAGCACCGCGTCTGTGATGTCTTTGCGCTCTGCCTTCCGTGGTGTTTGCATTCTATGTCTAGCGACATTCGTGATCCTGCCCTCGATGATTTCTGCACTTCGATCGCTAACCTCGCTTCGAAAGAAGGCCGGGACACCATCTCTCGTATCATGATATCCTTTGTGAAAAATCGCTTTCGCACCAAGGACGACTTCCTTCGGCAATCCGTCACCGGGCTTCGCGAATATTTTTCCACTACACGATGGTCCGATATTGCCACGCTGCTTCTTGGCCTGGTATTAAATAAAGAGAGCTGGGTGCGCATCCACGCAATGCAGGTGTTGAAGGTGTTCTTCCAGCAACGTGACCCTCAAAACATGCACCAGTCGCTCGCGACTGAGCACTTCATGCCGTTACTCCGCCTTGTCGAGGGTGATCTAGCTCCCCAGGCACTCGACGTTCTTGAAGAACCCATCAAGGTGTCCGGGGGACAAAAATCCCGCAACGTCCTCCGTATGAGCATGCATACATCGCTCAGCACCAACCCTGTAGATGAGGGGGAAATCTTTGGCGTTCCTGAAGATTCGGGGTGGTGTATATCTCGAGTCAAATTCCGGAGATCCATTTGCAGGAACAACATGATGGCAGTCGCACAAACATGCATCGGTTCCTTGCGTCCGTCGTATATCAACCTTGAGTCACGCTCGCAAATCATGTCTTTCGCCGACACGCTGGATGGGGACCTCGGAGAATTGGTCCAAGACCTGCACGAGTTGAGTGAATTTTTCCAAAACACGAAACCACAACCTCGCGTTTTGGTACCAAGCCAGCAACTCGAGGAACGCGTGGCATCCATCATTGCCCGGTCGACCAACAACTCGAACGATGCACCACAGACGCCATTCACGGACCTCTTTCGTCTCGGCAAACCGAACGATTATTCGGACGAGTCTGCGGATGATAGTGGTTCCGATTCTGAGATCGATGCATTCGTGTATGATTCGCCGACATTTTATCACAGTGCTCCAAATGGTCGGGGGCTAAACTAGGACCATCGCATGTAGTATTGCCACACCTGCTAGAGTATGCGCACGCACACAGTACTTATTTTCAGACTAGTTACCCTATGACGATTGATCCAACGGATAAAATATATACAGTACCATCATATCACCTGTCACCTTTCGCGTTTTCCACGCGTGTTTGTCTGACGTCACCGTCATGAGGTATATCCTCCCCTCTGCCTCGCCTCGCTCGGGCCTCATTACAACCTCCACGTCAGAAGGTTTCTACTGAATCTTTCAGTCTGGAAGCAACCAAAGAAAGAAAGCATGGGTGACACCATTATTCGCGAGGTAATATCGTCTGAATTCCAATAATTTGGCCCCTTACGATACAGTCACGGTGTGGCGACACAGGTTACCAAGAATGTTTGGACCTTCTCCCGGTACGTTCTGACCCGATCGAACCAACCAGTCAATTGAGTTTCCTCTAGTCCGTTTGCTAGACATGGCGTATTCCCTATCGGCGGTAGATCCACCGCCGTCAAATTAAGAGACGGAGGCGTTTGGGTGCTCGCCTCGACCCCTCTGGACCCCGAAACAAAAACCAAGATCAATGAGCTCGGTCCAGTCAAGTATGGTTTCAAGCGCAGTCACGGTGGAGTGATGGATCGTTCTTATGCGTGATCAGGTACATTATCAATCCAGATACCGTCCACCATCTCTATCTGTTGGACTTCAAAATGGCATACCCTAATGCAAAGGTCGTTGGGGTAGAGGACACGATCAAGAAAATGAACGAAAAATCATTTGCATTCGATGGACGTGCGTGCTTTGTTCCTCGTTTCCAGTCCCGAGCTATTGCGGTGCAGCGATATCATCATGGACTTATCAACTTGCGTCAGAATGGGGTCGTGATCCGCCGAACACGCTGTACGGCTTTGAAGAGGATGTAAGTGAGCTCAGCGTATGCTGTGTGCGTAATTAATCCTGTTTTTCAAGATCAAGCACTGGTGCGTCCGTCAAGAAAGAGATCATATTACCGATCAAAGGACTCACTATTCCTAGTTATTTCTCTGGCGTCAGAAATAAAGACGTTGCATTTCTTCACGTCCCTTCCAGGTCTCTGATCCAAGCAGACCTGCTATTCAATCTACCAGCCACTGAACAAGTTGGGTGATTTGACTTTGTTGATGGAGTAGTCTACCTTAACGTTCTCTAGTACTCGAAATCTTCCAGATGGATCCCTCAAGCGACATTAAGGCCGGATTCGTGGGCTCACCAAAGAGTCCTCCATGGTGTCACCACTGACGTTGAGTGAGTTGAATTACTCTCCTTCTTGTGCAACGGTCCATGTCGAACGTTGTCTGCAGAGCGATGAAACGCGACGCAAAGACAGTGGCGTCTTGGGACTTTGACCGGATAATCCCTTGCCATGGGGTGGGTGTTTGAAAGGAATATTTTTTTAAATCCCAGACGCCTTACTATCCTCTAGGACGTCATCGAGAGAGGTGGCCTCAAAGCATGGCGAGCTGCCTACCAATCCTTTATCTCGGACTAACGTGACGTACGCACGTAATTCCCGTCCGGTTCATCTAGCAAAATGCATCCATGACTCTGGGATAGAAGCACCGTATTTAAATATATAATGTTTTTGTTTTTGAGGCCCATCTCTATTCCCTGAACTCTGAAAGCAGGGACCATAGAACTACTGTCTGGATCATCAGATCCAAGCGTGCATAGTTGTGACATCATTTTTACATACCCTCATGAACAAAGAAAGAAGTTACTTACAAGGGTACTTAATTGCATAACGCTCGGCTAACAAAGGCAGTGTGGCAAAGGGACCGCCATCTTTGTTTCAGAGATGGTCAAACGGAGAACTACATATATTATAAGCATCTCGTTAATTGGGTCATCTGGGAGTGGCAATTGTTTTATTTCAGACCTACACCCTGGTTGCTGAACATGGTGACAACATCGTCATTTACCATCCTCGGATATATACCTTTTTTGTTAGCAGAGCCCATCTCAATGCACTGATCTTGTATCAAGATGGGCTTTGCGAAGTGTACAGGGATACCCGCGCCACGTCGAAAGGCCTAGTTGGTCGGAATCAAAAAGACGTGATACGGTGAAGAGGGGTTAGTGGAATTTGAGGAGTTGTTCGTCAAAAACCCAACAAAAACCCCATAGTTCAAGAGCGATTTCGTTCACGGTCAAAGTGTGAGTCGGCTGAGAAAGCGATGGTCTTGTCGCTCAGAGAGAAGGATGGTGGCGGAATGCGATTTACATAAGGACAATGAAAGCGGAGTGCAGTGGCAGTGGTTTGTGACCTAATCATGAAGTGATTTGAAACGAAAGTCTTCATTGAAAACCTGTGCGAAACAATTCAGGTTACTCATGGGGTATTGCTGGATGGTGCACCGGATCCTTCAAGTTCTGAGGCTCTGCTCATGATGGCTAAGGATTCTTCGGGAGAAGTTGGTTCAAACGAACAAGCTGTAGGGGTCCAGGTTCCAGAAGCCGCGAAGGGCAAAGAATAGGTTGATCATGTGGCCTGATCACAGCGTCAACCTGCGAAATGTGAGTCTGAGTTTGGTCAAGCTGCGGCAGGGTCAATGACTCCCTTGAAGTTGAGTACATACTTGTCGCGGTTCGCGGCGGCTGTCTGAATCCAGACTCCACCGGCAAATTCCCTACTGGTGTGGAGAATGTCCGACATGTCCTACGGCGTCAACACTGGGAGTCACGGTAGTCCTTGCCCAACAGAACCAACAAATTTTCACTTATCTTCAATGGAGGACCCTAGACATCCCGAGAGTGTGGATGTAAAACTCAGCGAAGCCCTTCAAGGGAGCTTTTCGCTGTCCAACGCATCACAGATCTACAAGTTACAAACTTCGAAACCTAACCGTCATCGATCGTTTTCTTGGCCGCATTGGATTCGACCTCCCCTTGATGGATGCAGACGCCCATCTTCATTGACTCGGAATTACCATTAAGGATCAGGGAATTCCCACTGCCTGGCGTCAGACGCAAGGAGATCAATGCTGGACATCAAGATCTCCTTCTGCCATTTCATCGGTTTTTTGGGAACCAATATTTGCAGTGCGCATTGGAAAGGCATGCTCGGTGTAATGTGTAGCTTCTGAGCACACAAATCCGCATCTGGGTCAATCCGCGAAGTGAGGTGGGCAGCCCCTTCGGAACACGCGGCGAAGTCGTGTATTGGGGCTACGGTCTCTTTTAAGACTGGTCCCGGGGCGAGCGAGTCTTCGCAGACACTACGATCTTACCCGTTATGCCCCTCTGCCTACTTTGCCCGGCTGGCGACCAGCCGTCGTTCCTCGAAGTCGGCAACTTGACGAAGGTTAGCTGGTCCATAGTTTCTCAGGCGACCATCCAAGTCTGACCATTTGTCCGCTGTTCAGCATGTTTCCGAGGTGCACTCAAAAGTACCACCTAACGCTGCGGGGCATGTACCCACTCTTCGACCTTCCCCCGCCACTCAGTGTTGCGTTTGCAACAAGAAATTCAATTCTCCGTCCGCTTTAGCCAGTCACCAGAAGGCCAAGCGACACTATCCGACTTGTTCTGTGTCCCGAAAGTCTGCAAGCTCAAAGGAACTTGCCAACCAATCGGAGACTCGCAGGGGCCCCCAATCTTCTTCCATTGCGCCTGACGGAGATGCGATGGTCAGCAAGTTGGACGTGCCTGAGCAGCGTGTTGCA
>JBBPOM010000927.1:0-15825 GCA_038091455.1 Leccinum uliginosum | reverse complement strand
GCACGAGAGGAGGAATGATAAGCGGAAAGGTGGAGGTGGCAAGTCTCGACCGGGGTTTGAGGGCAAGTCGTTTTCCAAGGGCAAAGGAAAGCCATCGGGGAAGAAGAAATGACCGTATTATCCTACGATGTTGAGCAACGGTCAGGGTGCCTCTGCATGCTTGACTTTCTGACGCTAGGCGCTGGAATCAGAGTCGGCGTGCACCATATTGCTGGACGGGATGCTACGATGTCGTAAATCGATTAGGCAAGTTGCTAGAAGTTTTGTAAGTACAAGCCAACCGGCGTCGTCTGTCGTTGAATCACAGTACGGAACAGTGGAACACCTCCACCTCTACGACTCACGAGCAACTTGAACTTGACTCAACCACAGTTGGTAATCACAACGTCCAGAAGTTTCGTTTGGACTCTCGCATAGTCATCTATCGCAACATTCCATGCGTCGCGCTTCAGCATTTCCCTTGGTTCACAGATACATACCCCACTACTCGAGGCCGAGGTCGGATACGATCACAATGTGAGGAGAACTCCTCCAGCCATCGTCGGTTGGCAGTAGTCCTATGCCATAATCTTGCTCAGAGCATCCCGACTGCTTGTCAAATCGGTTGGCACGACGTCCTCGTCAATGTTTCAATGGAGAATGGATCTGGACTTGCAGAGTTGTCCAGATGAGTCTGGATTCAACCTTCCCGACTTCCTTTCTACTTTCTACTTGCGCTTCAATCCTTTGTATTTTGTGCTCATGAGGTGCTTTCCGTCAGCAAGAAATGCTACCATTCAAATGAATTCTGAGCGCTGAGCCATTGGCTTCCTGGAATCTTTGCTGAAGAAGGAAAACCGTGACGATTTTCTGCCACTTTGCTCCTGCCGGTCCTCTGCCTCGACGTTCTGTGAGTTCTCTTTTCATTGCCTTGAACGATCGCCGTCACTCCTGCCTGTCAGTGGTCGTTCAGATGCTATACGGTTCTTTTGCCCTCTTCCATCAACTGTCTCTCGCGTACTCACCCACCACACTGAGTCACTGGGCGCGCCTTGGAATCCATACACGGTTTATTTCAGACGAAGGAAGATCTCCAACGAAGCAGACATGACCTGCCGGTCGACCAAGGATTCTTGAGGACGATGATCAACGAACCATCGTTGAGTCGCTGCTTTCTTTTTTTTTTTTTTGTTCGATGGTGGTCGTGACACTGGTCGAGATCGTCTCTCAGCATCATGTGAACAACCGTCTTTGACTCACCCGCCGTTCCAACTTTTTCGAGATGCGACTATAACGAATCTCGGATGAGCCGATTACTCTGGAGAGAGGTGAAACAATATTAGAAGACAAGGTTTGGATTACTAGATGATTGGATCAGATCATGGTCACCTCGGAGGCTTTTGGAAGCCCCGATTCCGCGTTCACATGTTCAACACTACTTATCGGAAAAAGCATCAGCATGTGCACGACGAGCTCTAGAAGCAGATCGACGAGCGGCACAAGTACGATCCGGTCGCGACATGTACATCTGAATCGATCTCGTCTCAGCCGCACGCACGTTCACAGATTCTCCGTCGAAACAGTGTTTTCGGAAATGAAACGACAATATCGATTCGTAAAACGTACATGTTACAGAGCAGAGGGCTTCAACATCAATGCATCAACCGTCACATCCGCAACCAGCGCAGTGCGTCTCCAGCAGTCGATCGCCCGTTCGAAAAATGACAAACTATCCTTGGGATCCTGCCGCATAGTATAATACAAGTTACTGAAAAGATTGAGATGTATTGAGGAGCTGGAACTGCATTGGGAAAGAAACGAAACGAATCAACGAGCAGACAAGCAGAGGGAAACAATCCAAGCAACACTGCGAAACGCGACCAACACGATCGTCTACCCTTGCCTTGTCGTCCTGTCTTCGAATCCGATTTTTTCACCAGCCAAACACCCTGCGCATAGTACAATCAGCCACCTGCCGGCGCGACCAAAAAAAAAAAAAAAAGAGAGAGACTCACTCCTCATGCACCTCGATGCCCCCGACAGCCCTCTTTATCTTCTCGTCAAAGCACCTCACCGTCTCCGTCACACTCCTCCCGAGCGTCGACGGCCCACACACGCCCACGAACACGCCACACCGGCCCATCCCTCCACCAACGCCGCTCCCGGCTCCTACACCCCCGCCGACGCCGACGCCGTTGGTCGTGAGCGTCGACGTGACCACCGCTTCCAGATGTTTGCTCAGGTTGGGTCGGCCGGGCGCGAGCGTCATACCGGGCGGTAGGTACATCGCCTCGAGCGACTTGCCTCCACTGGAGGGCGCACGCGTGTAATAGACTGACACGCGCAACCGCGCAGCGGTACACTGCGATATGAATGCCGCGAAGAGCGGGATCATCGGCGCCAACGAGGCTAAGGGATGTGGATTTAGTTTGTCGAGTTATAACAAGAAGCCAGGAAGAGCAAGGGACGTACCAGGATCAGTGATACACCAAACGACCTCGATATCTGTCACGTTGCTCGCATTCCCGCGGTGCACCAAATCCTGCACCGTCGATAACACAAAGGTCACGCCGCTCCCGCCAGCGACGAACATGGCTCCCGAGTAGCTGTGGATGACAGCGTTCCCGACACCGCCTGTGTAAATTGGGTATGCAAACGGACAATCAGAGCTGGCTCATCCCCCTGCGCGACCAAAATAAGGGGTGGAATCACCCCCGAAACAGAAACCCGAAACAGAAACAGATCACACACCATACGGTCCCTCGACCATGACCCTGACCTTCTTCCCCATCTCGCGACCGTGCTCCCCCAGCGACGAGCTCGCCAAATCGTACATCCGGCTGGTCCACCGTCCCGAGCGTTTGCAGAACAACACTAGCCCTTCCTCGGTCTTGCTCACGCTCGCGATTGTGAACGGGTGGACTTCAGCGGTACTCAAGAGACCCATGACCGCGTTCATGACCTCTGAAAGAGTACCGGTATCACCACCCCTGGCACCGCCGACCATGGCTGTTGAGAGCACCCGTAACCGGACGTGCTGACCTGCTCGCCATCCCGCGGTCAAAGAAGGCATCTCGACCCGTGTGAGTCCCAGCTCAGGGATAGGATGGAGCGTCGCGGTCGTGATCCGGGTCTTGAGCGTCCGAGCGACATGGTCGAGCGCATAAAACACGCTCGCGGCGATCACGTACGGAACGTAGGCAGTGTGGTGGTAACATATCTGTAGCAGAATTGGTATCAAAAACGTGCATACAAGAACAAGACCTAGGGGTGACAAAACATGAGGAAGATGCAACTCACTGTGAACAGGAAAACGATCGACGCCACGACGTGCGTGACGTAAAATAGATTATAAAACCTTTCTCTGACGGATCGTATGGAAAATATGCCCAGTATGTTGATGAACACGAGCGAAACGAGGCCGTACTTGTTAGCCGGTACCGAGATGTGCTTTGAGAAATTGGCGCCCCATGAATAGACTGTCACAAAAAAAGGAAGAAAGAGAGTCAAACACTGCGCATATATGGATGGCCACGTTGCACAGACGCACAGAAACCGAAAGCGTGAAAGTTGGCTATGAGGATTATGAATCGTCCCGCGAATCGATGAAGGTAATTCAGCTGAAATACAAGACAGATCAGAAAAACAAGACGAATCATCGCGCCCGCCTCGCACAGACCTTTTCGTACCCAGCTCCGACGAAGGCGCCGATCACGTTGTTCTTAGTGGCGAGCATGTATACCCACGGCAGCTGAGACACCACAATCCAGTTGGTTTGTGTAAAGTTGGCAAACGGGTTCAACTTGTGCACGGCGGCGTAAAAAACGAGGAGGCCGTATAGGCTCATTAACAGGACCTGCCCGAACGAATACCGCTTGAGCACCTGCCGCTGCAGCACGCTCGAAACCGGGAGGAACAAAGTCGAGAGCGCGGGCATGTGCCGCATTTGCTGCATCGCGTCGGTGTGGAGGGGCGTCACGATGGCGTTCCACGCCAATGTACGAGGGACCACCTTTTCATCGCGGTGCTGCAGCGTCGTGGACTGAGTGATGGTAGTAGCTGGGTGGGCAATGGTCTGTGAGTGCACGCCCTCGCTGCTGCCTCCGTCGAGATCGAGCACGCTCTGTTGGATGTCGGAGTGGATGCGCGTGGGTTCGGTGTTGAAGTTGAGGCGTGGCTTGCATACGATTGGGACGGACCGAAGGAAGTGACCCTGGAACCATTCGGAGCGGCGGGAATAGCGTACGATCGTCCTCGGGGCGTTGAACAGGGCAAAGATAAGGATGACGACGAAAATGAAGATGTCCAGGTGATAAACGAGAGGAACCATAGAGACGGGTGGTGCCACGGCAGCGGTGGGTGCCGTGGACGCAGTTGGACTTGCTGAAAGTGAAGTCGAAGTGGGCATATTCAAAGATCGAGAGAATGACGGTCAGCCGCACTCCGAGTCCTCTTATTGCTGCGGGATGCCAAGTACTTGATGCCATTGGAACTTGTTTCAAAAGGAAAAAAAAAAGAAGTTGCCATCTCAACTAGTAGTCCATGCCCATCGGACACTCGGAGCAGGATCTGTCGCAAAAAGTCACTGGATGATCAGCATCAGCACGTGTGTAGTAAAAGTGCCAACCTTGAAACACAGTGCGGCTGCAATCACTGGCATCATATCACATTTTGTTAGTTTCTGTTCACACTGAAAGACTGTCATCATGACTTCCTCGCAAGACTTCTTGTGTACTCAGGTATGTGAGGCGAGGCGGGGATGGGAAGCGTATTGGATGGACTTGATAGGACCTTGGGCAGCTGACTCGGAACCGGCGCCGTACTTTGGCAGGCGGAGAGATCATGAGGGTAACCCTGAGCCATCTTGAATTTCCACTCAGGCTTCAATGGCCCTGTCACTCATTTCGCTCACTAGGAGTTCCATGACCGTTGCAATCTTCATTCCTTCGACCCAAACTTCAGGAGAATGCTTGAAGCTACAAGTTCGAGGTAGGCTGTCGAACACTGACATCATGATAGCATGGTTTGTCAGAGCGTCGGATCGGAGTACTCTCTGTGAATTTCAACATCCGAGCAGAGCCTAAAAGACGTACCAAGATGCCCATACACGCATGGTTGTGCTGGACGACCGAAAGACTTTTTTTTTTTTTTTCTCGTAGCGGTCCACAATTTAGATTCGTCTCTATGCTGCCTCCCCGAACACGAAACCTTATTTCCAAGTCGCTGCCTCAGCCCTCATGCATACTACCTAAATATATACTATAAGCTTTACAAGTAATTTTGGCGCATCACAAGAATCCTTGCGGAGAACGAGCAAGGTCAACGTTTGCGCTGACGCCACTTCGCCGTGTTTCAGAGACTTTCTGAGAAACCGACGAGCTCAGTTCGCCTCGGCAGTAGTATCTTGATCAAAGCCACAAACCCATCTGTAAAACAACACAAGATAAGTTAGCAACCCCCGGCCCTTCGATGGTCGTTCTATGAACGCGTTGAAGGCTGCCATTCGGAGCGTATCTGATGGCCCATCTGCGCAGCAAGAGTCACAACACAATCCGGACACGACATAGTACTTACTTACTATCTCGCCGCCACTGCGATTCAAACTCCGCCTAAACGACTCACATGTCTCCCCCTTCTGAGAAACCGACAAGCTCAGTTCGCCTCGGCTGGTCTCTCGAGCCACAAGCCCATCTCTGTAATTACAGCAACCCCCCGGCCCTTTCATATTCAGTCATTCAAATGAACGCGGTTGCATTCGCGAGATCACCCGGGAATGTATGATACTATGGAGCGTCGCCGATCCGTTCGAGATATGCTCCCTGCCTCTTTCCAAGTCAACCGTATCGACATGACGTCCTGCCGCAGCATCGTATCCGAGTAAAAAAAAAACATATATGCGGACCCACACAGCAACCTCTTGCTGATTCCATATTGATCTGACGACACTCGTATAGCCGGGCCCAAGGATGATGGATGGATGTATATACAATTGCACGGTATATGGTATACCTAAGTGGTAGCAAAGGCTAGAGTAGAGATAGTAGCTTCGAGTTATTTATGGATCGTCATGCCATACCAACTATGCAGGCCTTCAATGAGTTCATTACGAGAAGAAAAAAGTCCGGGTGGGGGACGGCGTGGTAAACGAAGGAAGGAATAAAAAAGAGTCTCGGGGCAGTCAAGAGACAATACGATAAAGTAAAAAGAAAGTGTCAGCATCCAAAACGAACCACCTTCCTCGGATGGGTAACCTTGGTAATTGCTAATGCTTAATAGATCCAATGCAGAGGTCCATTTCTACACGTCCATCCCTGGCTCCAGGAAAGAAAGAAAAAGGCTCACAATAAACGCGGCGCCTTCAGGAGTGACTCAACAACACCCGGTCAATCGCACCATTGATCGTCGCCTTCCGCGCCGTAAGGTCCATCCCGTATTGTTCCTCCAACACCCTCCTGATCTCCCGCTTCGTCACCGTGTTCAAATCAGCACTCCGCAAGATCTCCTCAACACTCCGTTCTAGATCCGCATCGCTCGGTCCACCCGCACCCGCACCAGCACCGTTGTAATCCATGAGCGGACTAGGACTCTGCACCGTCGGCAAATCAAAGTAGTTGGTCCCCGGTCGCGATCCCACCCCCATCGATTGCGAAGAATACATCATACCAGCATCGCTCAGCGGGCGGAATTGCGACATGGGTGTCACACGACCAGATTGGTATCCTGCATGCGGTAACATGCCAAATTGTTGCGAGGGCGCAGGTGAGTGGCTGCGAGGATCGTAGACGGTCTCGTGTCCGTAGAGCGACGTAGTGCGCGACTCGGCGTAGCCTTCCTTGAACTGACGGCCGGGAGGAGCCCACGATCCGATCGAGTGGTTGGATTCCTTGTCCCACAGCTCGTTTTCGTAGTCGTTCCACGTCTTCAAAGGAATCGCACGAGGATCGAACTTGCCCTCGTCCTATCAAAGCATATCAGCCTCTATCCAACCCAAGACACGAGCTCAACTGACGTGGACGATAATCTTCTTGCCTGATTCTCCCAGAACGACACGGGTCGCACCCCACGAGAAGTCGTCCATCCGCCAGAAAGAGTAAATCGGAAGCAAAAACGAGAAGATGGGGATGGCCAGAATGTAAAACACCATCCACCCAACCATGTCCCACTTGCGTCGCAGGATGAACACCAGAGCTTGCAGACCATATACGGCACCAATCATAATCAGAGAAATGATGGGAATTTGTTTCCCTTCTGCGGCCACCGAAACGATCAAGTAAACGATCTGTTTCCGCAGCACTCGTGAGTCATATGCACGACAATAATCTCGATGCGCCACTCACGTAGGCCACTGTGACCGGCTGAATCAACGTCGACACCAAATCCATCATGACGATAAACCTCATCGAGAAGCAGCAGAAACCGCAAAGCTGGTCCAAAAACATGAGCTCTCCCAAATTGTGGACCGTCGAATTGATCCAGCGACGTCGCTGCGAAAGAAGGATCTTCCAGTCGTCCGGCGCAACCGTGTACGCGTGGGCATCTCGCATGAACTGCGTCTTGTGGATCGGGAAATGTTTCAAAAGAAGCGTCGTCAGGTAACGATCCTCTCCCAAGTGTAGCAAATTCTTCATGTGAAGCGTGTCAACGCGATTCTGCGAATAATCCAAGATCATCTGGTTCGAGATCAATAGTGGCTTGTGTGTGTCGGCGGTACGAAGGCGGAAGAGAGTGAAGCAACCGGGTAAGCAGGTGACAGAACCAAACAACGACTCGAAAGCCTTGGCCATGTGATGCGAGATAAAGTATTCGTAGACTTGCATCATCGTGATAATAGACTGCTTGGCATTGGAGAGCGTCGTCTCACCGCAGACGCCAAGTACTTTCTTGTCGTGAACCATACTGCAAAAGAGCGAGTGAATGTTAGTTGGCGCGATAGAGATGCACGAAACGTACGCAGAAACCAAACGGTTCAGAGAGAACGGATCCACAGTTGTATCGGCATCGATCGTGAACAGATACTCGTAAAACGTTGGGTTGACACCAATCACGTTCTTGATCTGATGATACATTTCCAACTCCAGTGGGTTCATTGGCGAATTGAAGTGAACCTATATTCCACCCTCGCGCGTGAGCCGTTTGATTCGATTTGCGCCCTCAAGCGACAACGCACCTTGTTCAAGAAATGCATGATTACCATCTGCGAGTCTCGCTTTCCACGATTACCAGGACGCGAGCGCTCTGTTGGCTTGCCGACTTTGACAACCACCAGATACGGCACGACATGACCAGCGCATTCATACAGCCCAGAGTACACCTTGCCCATGTTGTGCTGCCGAGCACCTTCGCCCAGAGAGACGAAGCTCAATGGCTCAGGGTCAAGGTTGGAATCCACACCAAGAATGTCAAGCACAATACGGGGAGTAGGTCGGTCGTTGCCGGAACCAACAATGTTACCATCGCAGACGACGAGGAGTAATTTGCGCTTATCATCGTACTTGAGCTGGGCGAGCGAGTCGATAGTGCGGCGCAGCGAAACTTCGCCTTCGGTGTAACAAGGAACCTGGCAGATCACAAACTTGTCGTGATCCTCTGGCGCGCGGGGCGAACCAAAGTTGATCGAGGCGATGAACTTGAATGCGATGATACTGACCATCATGATCGACAGCGCGAGAAGGATGTACTGCGAGAATAGACACTGGGGCGAGTTTCGGTTGTCCACCATACCAACGAGGAACAGATTGCGGAGGCAGGTCTTCTGTGCGGCAAGCGTCCCTGAATCAATGTTGAGGTTGTCGATCGCCTTTGTGAGGTCCTGGCCAGAGTTGTACTTGAACAGGTTGACGAGCGAGCTGTGCATGAACTGTGCATCAACACCACTAGGGGCCACTTCACCGTTTGGTCCCGCGACAGACGGGCCATAACTGACATAGTTCGTCAGATCGTAAACGAGGCCGTTGTAGATACCAAGGGAGGAACCCGAGTATGCCTTGCTAGATATCTGCTTGGGGGTGTATCCCATGTAGCCGACGCGGTTATTCCAACGCAAGATAGTCATGCTCTCGAAGTACCAATCGGGACGAGAATCATTGGAAATCGCACGGAAGTCGTGGTAACGGGCATTAGGATCCGTCGCGTTGGCTGCAGTAAGCTGCACCCATGGACTGACGGAGCCAGAAACACCGTTGCAAAGGGCGCTGACCTATGAAGATGATGAGTGCCGAAGAAACTAAATGAATTTCGACAACGTACCTGGACAGGAAACAAGTTAGTAGCATCCAAACCACCGTACTGCTGCAAAATCGTTTTCGTAGGGATGACCTCGACAACTCGCCCGTGCGTCGCTGCGGCCTGTGTGAGGTCGAATACTTCACCCCGAATGGCGGTGTAGACGTTATTTTGTGCGCTAGTATACGAATGCGCGGCCAGCTCCGAGGTACTAAAGACGTGCTCCGTTGGGCAGATGACCAGACCAAGGATAGCGATGACGAAGACGGCGCAGCCACAGATGAACCAGATGATAAAGTTGAGAGCGAGTTTCTCCCTCCACGCTTGCCGGATGTCTTGGCGCTTCATTCGACCGAACCATTTGAGGAACGGAGAGGGCATCCACCACGTCAGGAGCCAGCACAACAAAACCCAGCGTCGACGTGCCGATGTCTCCTTAACAACTTCGGTGGTCTCATGCTCCATGATCTCACCTGCCAAGGCCTCTTTGGCAACCAGACCTTCCTTATCCGCGTTCTGGAACATGTTCCGAGATGGGGCGTAAGACTCAGAGCCGTAATTGGAGGCCGTCTCTTCTCGGCCAGATGTGAGTCGACTGCGGTTGTCGAAATCGTCGGACCGGAATGATTTGCGGTCCTCGTACTCGTCTTCATACATTTCTCCGCGTTGGAAAGGAGAAGCATTAGATACCAATGGGACGTGAGCTTGAGATGCGGCTTGGTTGAATTGATCCGCATAGTCGTCTGGGAGGTGTTCTGGGGAGGCGTACGGAGCATACGGGTCGCCTATTGAGCGAACGTCGAGACCTGCTTCTGCCTCTGCATCGCGGAGGCGATTTCGCTTCTGCTCCTCTACATCTAGGGCGCGAATGCGGTCCTCGAGAGAGTGAAAGGCAGCTTGAGAGAGGAAGACCTAAGTAACGAGTAAATTGATTCAGAACCTCGCCAGCCAATGACAAAAACGCTCGAGAGTTACCTTGTAATTTCCGATAACCATATCTACCTCTCGTGAGCCCAGGAGACTTTTCGTCTGCTCGACCTTTTCCTTCGCCGAGCCATCCATGACACCTAGATGAACAAGCGGCTCCTTATAACGAGTGCAAAATTCTTCGGGCGTAAGCCCTGCCTCAAAAACGGCCGCGTTTCTCTTCGAAACTTCTGTTAAACCTAGGCTCCGGATCTGGCCCTTTACGCTCCGTCCCTCCAACTGATTAGGCAGCTGTGAGTCGTTCGGATTTACGCAGAATATGAACCAGGTCTGCGTATCCGACAGCGTCTCGAACAAGGTGTCCAGAGCGGCCCTGAACTCGCCGGCAACGCATGGCGCCACGCCCGAGGAAGCGTTGTCGTCTTCCTCCCGGTCTTGTTCTTCGATATTGGCATCCTCGCGAACAGTTGGCATTCGCTTAACGGTGCCTTTGCGACGTGTCGAGGGCGCGCGCATTGGTTTGACCGGTTGCTGTGCAGAGACAATTGTATCTTCGTTCTTGGGGTGGGCTTGCGTCGCAATAGCCTGGCCCGAGAAGAGACCCTTGACGAAGGGGTTGATCGACCCGGCACCTTCTGCGCCGTCGGTACCGGCAGCGTGAGAACCGCGGAGAAGGGAAACGAAATCGGGATTAAGTGAATCGAGATTACGGTCGAGGAATCCCTCGGAGGAATAAGCGACAGGGCCATTGAAGTGGTTGACAGTGAACGTGGGATACCCCGAACGATCAATGGGGCCAACCTTGAAGGAGGAATGGTTGCCCCAGCGCTTGCTGAAAGCTTCCACCATCGTGTGATCCGTCTTCTTGTGTGAGCGACGAGCTTGGTCGTCCATGATGTGGATGAGCCCTCCGGGCTTGTTCTGGAGAAGGCGAACACACTCGGCGTTGTCAAAGTACGGAACCGAGGGAATGAAGCCCGAGATACCCTCCGTTTCATACTCGTCAATGCGCGACTCAAAGATGTTCTTCTGGATGAAGTTTTGCAGACGCTCGTTGGCGTAGTTGATGCAGAACTGGTCGAGGGAATTGGGACGGCTGGTCATATTTTGCGGACCAGGAAGGTCGAAGAGGCCGATGAATGTTTCAAAGTCGTCGCGGCAGAGGCGTTGGTTAATGTGCTCATTGAGCCAAGCGAAGAGCAGAGAGTAGAGAGTCTTGGCGAGGTCGTCACGATTGTCTGAAGCACCGTCGGGATCAAGGAAAACTGTGCAAAGCTCCTTCTTTACGAGCTTCGTCTTGTAAGCGAGGGTGCTCTCAAGCGCGGAAGGTTGTACGCCAAGGAACTCGGCGACAATTGCGAGGATCTCCATGTTGCGGACGACGGCTGCATCCATGTCACGACTCCGGTCAACGATGAACTCGATGTTGCCCAGGTGAAGGATAGATGCAATGACCTGGCACGTTTGGGCCACATGCCGCTTGGAGAGCCCGATGGATTTGAGGGCCAACTTGAGTTGTTCGAAGCGGTTAGCATCATCGTCACGAACACCGTTTGGACGAGTGCCAGCACCGGCTCGCTGGCCAAGATAGCGGTACGAGGTCTTGTCTGCGAGATGGAGGTGATGACGCTCCTCTGTCGATGCGCCGGCCATCAGATAGTAGAAGATATGGAAATTCCGCTCGCCCGAAGGCACAGCCGCCACCCGGTTGCGTTCGAGATAGTAATCCAGGGACTTGATACCGCATAGGCGCCCTTTGTCCGTGAACTGAAGCTCTGTGTATTTTCCAAAGCGAGATGCGTTTGGATTGAAGAGCGTGCGGGCATTACCAAAGGACTCGATGACGAATTCCGCTGCAGGTACCTGCACGGCGAGCTTGGAGCCCTTTTTGCCTGGGTTAGAAACCGACAACTCGAGAAGCGTCTTGATGGCCAGCCGGCGAGTCTCAGACTTTCCGCTGCCAGTTTCGCCACTGCAACACAAACATGAGATGTAGGTAAATCCAAGCGTCGGAAGCTACTACGTACCTGATAACGATAGACTGGTCCTGGGCGGTGCGGCGCATGTGGTAATAGGTATTGTTGGCGAGCTGGAAGATATGAGGGGGGAGGGGTGTCTTGTTCTCAGAGGTGTCCCGGTATTCCGCGGCGTATTTTTGGAGAACGGAGTCGGCGTTGGAAGCGACGTACTTGTGAGGGTTAACGGCGACGAGAGCAGAGGATCCGATGTTGGTGTAGACGGTGTCTGCCATGAAGCGCTCACGGAGACAGGTGACGATGACATCGTCAGAGATGGGTGATATTGTAGCGAGGTCGGTGACGGCCTCAAGCCGTTGTTGCAGGCTCATCCCTGTGGACTGCCTATTCATGGGCTATCTAGAAAAAAAAAATAAAGGAAAGGCAGGAAAGTCGTCGGCGGTGTGGTGGAAGGGAGGAGGAGAGGAAGGAACGAGGCAAACAGCGACGGCGACAACGGGAAAACACACAACTTTGGCTGTTAACGTGGCTAACTTTAGCTAACTTGCTCAATTCTTTCCCACGCCGGGCTCACTGCTAAAAAAAAAAAGTATAAAAAAAAAGAGGGCCCTGCTGGGAATCGAACCCAGGCCACTTGCAATTGTGCTACCCAAAGCAAGTATCGTACCTCTAGACTACAGGGCCATGTGCTCGTCACGTTGCTCAAAGTCAATTCACCCCAAGTGTGCTGGTGGCTAACGACCTGACATACTCTCTTCGCCTTGACCCCAAGTTCTCCCCTCGCTGTCGACATGCTTTCGAGTCTTAGCTGCAACACCTTCCCTATCAATCATCATCCCGTTCTCCCCGATACCACCACCACCCTCGTAGAAGACGACCTGCTCAACTTTGATGATCTCCTCGACATCGCACGCGAGTACGAGTTCACCCGCACGATCACTCACCTCTGGTCATCCGAAGATGATCATTCCACGCGCTCCGAATCGGGACTGGACTACATGATGCTCGCCACGATCTTACCCTCGCCGAAGCCTCAAGAGAGCCCCCTCCTCCCGGTCACCGAGTCAATGAACGTCCACCTTGACCCCTCCGTCCACCTCCAGGAAATACATCTCCACAGGTCCGCGTCAGCTTCTGCATCGCCCGTACTCCGCGCCACGAACCCGAGCACCACCATGTGCCCCCTGAATCTCCCAGAGAACGACAGTCAGTTCCGAGCCAAATCGGGCACGTCGGTACTCCAGGGGTGGTCTCCTCCTGACGGATCCCTATTCCTCGACCTCGACGACGACAGTCTTATGCTCCCTTCCCAGGACTCGTGCATCCCACCAAGTTGGCTTGCGACGTCACTCGTCCCAAATACTAGACAGTTCGAATGCAACACAAACGCGAACCGATCTCTCCCCACGGCGTACGAAACCGGAGATGCCCAGCCACAGATACAAACGGCGGTACCCGAGACCAGAGCAAACGTGACAACAAATGGTCCCAAGAAAGAGAACGTTCCTCCCATTAGTTCATCTTCGCTTGTACAGCCCTCAAGTGCCACCCGGGAACCGGCCCGATATCGATCCGCCCATCAGGGGTCGACTCCCCATACGGCGAAGCAACCAAGGTCACGTCCCGGACTCGCAGTCGGCGCTCCTTCTTGCGCAACACACGCTAGACCCCCTCGAGGCGGAATACCACCCCATATCGCGCGCTCGGTGACAAAAGCGAATATACTCCGAGCCGAGAAAGAGAGCCAGGTAATTCGAGATGCGTGTTCCAATACGACAACAGGGGATGGGAAGAAACCAAGTGTCCTTCGGGGATCGACCGCCGTCGAGAGAGAAAATGGCAAGACGGGAAACGGTTGCGGTAGTGGCAGCACAGATGAGCTGTTGGACGCCGGCGAGAACGGCGAGAGAGAAGGAAGAGCGACAAAGAGGGTCAGGGTATGAGCAAGTGGAGAGCTGTCAATTTCGTCTCTTGGATCTTCACCGTTTTTTTTTAGTTCCATGCTTTCAAAGGTTTTCCGATCTATTTTGTGCGTGTATCCTATCTTCGTTCTTCGTCTTCACTGTGGATGATTCGTTGTCAAAATTGAAACGTTGATGTACATATCTTTCTGTATCATTGAATACATTGTGCGCTAGGCTCGCACCGTTCTGCATGCCTCCCGATGTTCGAACCAGATAAGTTTCGCGATAGCCAAGCTGCACTTCCAGGGTCGTGTTGCCATCTTGTCGGGATGGTCATTGGTCGCATGCCTCGATGCATGACGACGCACTGCTCCACGGTACAAACTGCCCGGTAATTCAGCCCTAGACTGAATGACGAACTTGCAAATGCCAGTACTACTTACTGTACTGCCATCACATAAGTCAAGAGAGAAAAGAACCAATGGTCTGGCAGGATCTAGACCTAATGACGGCATTTCGGCTTCAGATCGCCTTCCAGGACATAAAATATCGTTTTCCGCGACAGCGCGGCTGCCGTCTCGAGGGACCGCCGGCAGGCGTACTATGGCTCATCCGCCGATTCGGAGTAATAAGTATCCCGTCAACGAGAATTGCAAACTTGATGGGCCGCTTCAGGCCTTCAGGCCTTAGGGGTCGCTCATGGAGGAGAACTGTATGAATCAGGATGAGTACTTAGAATAACGTTGTTACACTGGGTGTCACATACGTAGTTTGAACTAGTATGATATGTAACGGCCCCTTCATAGTAGTTCCGAAGTTTAAAGATGCGTCGCAGACACTGATCATTAGGTGGGGCCCGTCAAGTGCTGTCAATCTCGAAATCGTTCATGGTCGTCACAGATAAACCACTTTCTGAGTTCTCAAGTTACCATCGCTACTGGATATCCATATGTCAGTGGGTGCCGGTGCCGGTGAGCCCCCGAAGTTGGTCTCGATAGAGATGCTGACTAATGGGTAGTATGCATGCGTACTATTCGGATTGGGCCAGTCGGTGACAGACAACGCCGACCTTGACGACAGGTAAGTACTACTTGGGGTTGAGCCAACTCATACATACACAATCCGCCCTCGATATAAACTGATGGCGGTATTTCGTTCATTAGCCACTACTGCCATGGGTCACGATGACGATTGCGTCCTGGCCCTACTATCAGGTACACACTTACTGACAACTACAATCCAAGAGATTCTGTCCACTTTAGCGCCGACGAACGGCCTAAGCTACCCATCTGCAGAGCCCGAGTTCCAGGTAAGGGCAAGGGTCACAAGATATAGCCGCCCGCAGTACCGTTCCTGAAAACGCGACAGTGTTTAACCAAATAGCACCCATGCGTCTCGCAGCCAGAGTAATGCCATCCATAACTTACTTAGGTCCAGATCGACAATTGGACCTGCCAAGGTGTCAAACGCTCAACGCCCGAATATATACATATCTGGCGAAACGAATAGGGCGAGTTACTGCACCCGTGTTCGTCGTGTCTGCCCTCTTTTTTCCCACTTCCATTCCAAATCTCATAATCTCAACCCGCCGAGCGATCTTCGAGTTGTCATGCGCCAACGTTATCATTTCCGGCGGTCGGACGAGGCAGTTTAATACCCCCTCCGCGCGTCCGCGGTATGTGATTGGCTTCCCCGCGTGTTCGCAGCGGTGCTTGGGTGCGTATCAATCGCGTGTCGAGTCCCATGGTGCATGTGGAGCAGCGGCTGGAGAACCACGACCCCAAGTCTCCTGAATGAAACGCTTCCTGATACCGTCG
>JBBPOM010000926.1:0-15843 GCA_038091455.1 Leccinum uliginosum | reverse complement strand
TTTCGACTTTTTTACTACACTTTTTGGTACACTGTCTGACTATTTTGTACCAAGTAACTAACCAGAACTATCAAAGCAGGAATCCTAACCTGGATTAACCAATGTCTTTGTCAATATTCCTAACCCAAACTAACATTGTTTTGCCTCCTAACCAGGACTAACCATTAGAGCGGAAATATTCCCACAATTGACTTCCATGATTACATATATGGCTATTTGCACAAATTGTTCCATGATTTTAGGAATTTATTTTGACTTTACAGAGACCAATCTATGCTATTTCAACATACAACCCGATAATGGCGATATCCCATCCACATCATGTCTGATCTACACGATCAGTGCCTCCAATTGGGGCCGGACATCTATACTACATGTCCCCCACTGAGGGCAAACACTGAAACAAACACCTTCATATCCTATAGCTATAGATTTTGGATCTCAATTTACCTGAAAATAACAGCTGACACAAAACTAGTCATATCTTGGCCGCATCCAGGCTGAATTACATGATCTATATCTCATATGAAAGCCAATAAGCCATGCTAACTCCGATACAGCCAACTCCAAGCACGAGACTCCCACGCCACCAAGGTGCGGACCAGTTTCTTTCTTGGTCAGTTGTGGTTAGGATTCCTGCCTTGTTGTGTCTGGTTAGGATTCTTGCCTTGTTGTATCTGGTTAGTATGCCTGGTATTACATGCTTGGTTAGTATCTGGTTAGGATGCCTGCTTTGTTGTGTCTGGTTAGTTACATGGTTGTGCTTGGGTACTGTCTGGTTAGGATGCCTGCTTTGTTGTGTCTGGTTAGTTACTTGGTTGTGCTTGGATACTGTCTGGTTAGGATTCCTGCTTTGTTAGTTCTGGTTAGTTACTTGGTTGTACAAAAAAAGTCGAAAAGTGTAGCAAAAAAGTGTACCAAAGTGTACAAAAAAAGTGTAGCAAAAAAGTGTACAAAAAAGTGTGCAAAAGTGTCGCAAAAAGTGTAGTAAAGTGTATGAAAAAAAGGTAGTCAAGAAAGTGTAGTAAAGTGTACGAAAAAAGTATAGTCAAGAAAGTGTAGTACAGTGTACGAAAAAAGTGTAGTCAAGAAAGTGTAGTAAAGTGTACCAAAAAAGTGTAACCAAAAAGTATAGTCAAAAGTGTAGTCACAAAGTGTAGTGTGGTCTGTTGGCCCTGGAGAGTCTGGAGAAGGCTGTCCTGTAGAGCTAGAGAAGCTGGAGAGCTGTTGGCCCTGAAGAGTCTGGAGGAGACTGTAGGAGACTGTAGATCCTATACAGTCTGTAGAGCTGGAGGAGCTGAAAAGCTGTTGGGTCTGGAGAGCCTGTAGTCGTCTGTGGGGTCTGTGGGGTCTGTGGGTGAAAGTGTAGTTTGCTGATAAGTTCAACTCCATATCCCTGAATGTCATCAACATTGTTTGTCTCGCCCAGAAATTGTGCAGCGTCAACGCCTCATATACCATGCTGAAGCATCCCGAAGAAGAATATGTCCCTTGGGCTGCATGGATGCTCCCTTGAATAGTAACCGAGTGGTGATTCCATGCTTCCACCCACTTGATTGCATTGTGATTGACCGATTGGAACACTCGAGGCCATATGTGAGGTGGACTGGAACCGGACGTGTTCTTGGCAGCGGCTATTGTGGGGGCTGTCATTGACGAACGACAGACTGAAGGGGCAAGAACATATTGCGGATTCGCAGGATCGCGCACCAGCACCTAGGGATGACGTCGAGCAGGTACGTTGTGCTCGATGGTGAATGCGCCCGATTTGGGGATAGTGTACACTTTATGCGGGATCTTGTACAGATTGAGTGGTGTGCCCATGTTGGGGTCACGCACACAGTGGATGCCAAAGTCGCGTGTGAGGGCATTGGTCATGTCGATGTAGAGCTGGGAGATGATGGCGTCGCCAGTGAAAATGAGGATGTCCTGCTGCGAGTACTAGGGGGTACAGAAGAGGATGGATGTGATGTATTGGGAGGAGATGGAGGGATCAAGAGAGAGGATACCATTAAAAAGATACAAAAGGACATACCAACATTGCTGAGATAGAGTTGAGGAAGTGAAAGTTTACCGCCAAAACCTGTGATGATGAGGGTTTCATCATTGTTAGTCAATTCGAATGTGGCAGCCTAATGGAGACTTGGAGTGAGCAAGAAGGGACAGCATACATTAATGAGCGCCTGCAAGGTCGCCATCTGTGCCATTTGAGAGCTACGAGAACAAGAGCGTGATTAAAGAGGGATTTAGAATGTGGTGTAGAACACCTGCCTTGTCATTCGAGATGGGTGCGGGGCTGATAACAATGTAAATCCGAGTCTAGCATATAAGCACCAAAGATTATAATGTATAACCTACCTGATCTCGACAAGCTACATCCCAACACTTCCCTTATCAGCTCAAACATGGTCAGATGCCAGGATTGAGTTCTAGTCTGGTGACCAGTCTGTCTATGAGTTGCCACGTTGAGAGGCAAACCATCGATAGACAGTCTGGTGAATTTGATTCAACTTTGGCAGGAAGCGCAGATTCGCAAGGTCAGGCAATTTTCAGCCAATGGAAAAACATATGATTATTGGGAAATTGGTCTTTTCCAGGTTCCGCAAGCCAACAGGTGAGCTGGGAGGCTCCCCAGGGTCTGGTGTGAGAGCTTGGAAAATCCCACCCAGGGTGGCGCACAACATGGCCATCCAAAATTTTCATCCTTGGTCATAATTCCCTAGCCAGTCTCATGATTTACTAAGGGGTTATTCATACAGCACGTGCACTCCCAAAAGGTCCAAAATGGGGCAGATTGATCATGCGAAGTCCAAATCCGGAAGGCGAGGCGGGAAGATCTGAAAGGGTAGCCCTTCGGTGCTCGGCGAACCCACTGAAGGTGTACACAACAATTGTCGGCTTCATGGAGGACAGCACGTTGCAACTGCCATGCACTCTCATTCCACCGAGAGTGCATGACGGTTGCCATGGTTTGGTTAAAAACCGGTTTTTCATCGGTCTTAGGACTGGACCTTCGAACACTAGCGAGGAAGGTCTGAGCACGTTTGAGGAAATCTTTTTGTATGCATGCCCCAAATTCATCACCGCAAACGGACTGCCCTACGACAATCCTGCGACACTGGCCGCGTTGCTGAACCCAGCGACGCCATCGTCCCCGATCTCACCGTCGTCTGGACCAAGCAACCCGGTGTCTGATCTGACACACCGTCACCTGCGTGCTCTCGGGGCATATTTTTTGTCGTTAGTAACATTGGTTGCTGGTCTGGACCAGTGACTGAGTTAGGACTGGTCTCCTTGCAGTCCTTTCATTTTCCTGAAACAAACAGACCAGGACCAGTTCTCAAAAAATTCTAGGAAAGACAAGTCCTAGCGGTCTGGTCTGGTCCAGTTCTCGGTCTTTCATTGGTCCTAGGACCGGACTTTTAAAAAAAGTAACATCAATACATGAAGATAGCCACACGACATGTCTAGAATAAATGGCAGCCAATCTAGCTCACCGAGCACATGAGCCAATGAGGGAATTGGTAAGGAGCTGATATAACTAAATGTATCCTACAAATATATGTAAACTTGATGCAATAAGCTAATTGCTGGATCAAGGAATATCATTGTACCTAGACCCAACTCGAATATAATTTCCTGAAACGTTCATTTCAAGGTGCAAGTTTGTGTGCCAGAATACGCATTTGCAGCCCTTAAAGGGCGGTTTCAGTCGCTTCGCGAACTCCGTCTTCACATCCGATCCCAAGATGATTTGATGTATGCTGTCCATTGAGTGTGTTGCTTAATCCTGTACAACATGATCATCCACTTTGAGGAACAGCACCGGACCATGATGAGCTCACACTGATAAGTGATAACACAAATAGATAGCACATATCTAGGTAATTTTAGATATAATTTAGTGTTATATAGGGACAGCCTGATGGCCTAACGACCGGTTTAAAATGCCCCGAGTCACTGAGCGCAAAAAACTACTTCATGCCCTCTTCCAAGCTCGGGAAGAACTTGGTCACCAAATTTATGTCCAAATGCTCCTCGATGCAATAAATGCTGAATCTTCTTCTGCTTCTTCTACTGATTCTGCCTCCCCTTCATCTTCCACATCTGACTCCATCAACTCGGAGTCCCATTCTACAGAGACAATGGCTTTGGGCTGATAGTGCATATGACTGTCACCCATGGTGTGTAGTCCCATTCAAAAGGCCAACTGAGGGAAGCTTGACAAGGTCTCAAAAGACCTTCAACTTCTATCTATCCAAAGTATGTATGTCTGTATATGATAATTTTACAACTAATTTTATTTCTAGGTATGAGTCCATTTAGAACATTTCTTTGCATCACTCAAAGGCTGATTCCAATCACTCTGTGATCTGTGCATTCAAATACAGAAAGACTCTGATCTCAAATATGCAAATTCTTGGATAAGAAGCTACCTTATCTTTCACAATATGATCATAGACATTGAGAAAGAGCTTGGGATAGCACCATTAGCAACAGAATTTGCTGCTGAGTATCCTGAGGAGGGAGCTGGTGAAGAGGATGAAGATGGAGGGGGGGATGGGGAGGAGGAGGCAGCAGAGGGAAGAACACCTAGGCAGCAGCACCGTAACTCACTCATGCAGCACTTACTCCAACACACGTAGGAACAACACTGATGGATTGCACATAGAACTTGAATGTACAAAGTACTACCCGTTACAAAACTGGGACAAGTACAACAAGTAGTTTACCTAGGTTGACTGACGGCAATATTGTGAATACAAAACTCAATGGGACAAGAGATCATGATGCTCCTCACCACTCATAGGTGCCAGGTTGCTCTGACCCTTCAACCATCCTTGGAACTTCATGATTTCGAACTGAAGTTCCATCTTGCAAAGCCGGGACTCAGTAGTATTTTGTTCTTATGTTATCCCTTCTGCAACTTTACCCATGATCTCGCTTATTGACTCAGCGATCACCTATATCGCTTCGCACTCAAACATGCATTCTACACGACCTCGCTGTGCCTACGGACCAATTAGTCAAGAAAAATCTTCCGGCCGGTACAAAACGATTCGAAAATTCGACCTCGGCACCGTGACTTGTCCGCCTTTCATCAGTCATCCCTATGGCTTGCAAACCCAAGGCTCCGACTGCTCCGACTTCAACAGAATTTACATCCGAAAGCTCAGCTGCTAGACGGGCAGGTCAAACTAAACGCACTGGCACTACGGAGAAAGGGCCAGTGGCACGGGCGTGTGCTGCTCCGCATTCCTGTTCTACTCATGTCCCAACTGTTCAAGAGGGGGAGGAGTTCAATTTAGATGTGTCTCAGGCTGACGTGGAAACTGAGGACGAAGAAATCCCCAGAGCTGATCCCCCTATCGCTGGCCCGCAGCCTTCTCGAACTAGAGTATACGAGCCGTTCATCGATCTGTCATGGCAAACTCAGTCGACGAAGACCGCAAGCACAGCTGACGTTCAATACTTCTTCGAGCAGACAGAGAAAGGATCTGTTTGTACTCATTGCAGGTAATTTTTATTCTTACTATATCATTGATTCACTCTGAACGAACGACCCTTCAATTTTAGGGATATCCACGACGCTGACCCAGCTGATTGGGACAAGAAATTCTCTGTCCGGCACACCTATATCTAGTATGCAGCGAAGTCCGGCACCTCTACGCTCCGTGGCCACCTCGACCGTTGGCACCTGCACGAGTATCTGGAACTCGTCGAAGCACGCAACTGGCCAATTTGGCTGGACAGCATCAGGAAGGTGCTTTTGCTTGCTTATAATCTAACCGAATTGCAACAGACCGTGGCGGAGGGCGGTACGCTTGAGGGGCTTCGGACGCGAATGTCGGCAGCCAGTCAGGCAGGTATGGAAAATGCTGGCAATCGAGTGTCCATACCTGCCTACTCGAAGGAGGAGTTTCACAGACTCCTTATTTCTTTCATCGTGGCCAACGACCAGGTAAGTGATTTAAACATATATCGACTGTGATTCCCAACTCAACTGAGCAGTTCATCAATGTTATTGAGTGCAAAGAGTTCAGAGAACTTATCCTATTCCTTCGGGAAAGTCTCCTTGATTCTGATATCCCTCATCGAACGAGCCTCCGCAACTCGAGATCGTAGGTACATTTTTTTCTTACTTTGTCCCATCCTTTAACTTACTTGCTTAGGATGCGATTGGACGAATCTCATTTACGGCCGACACTTGGTCAGCTAGCAACAGGGTGGGCTTCCTCGCCATCACTGCTCATTGGATTGCCGCCGACGCCCACAACAATTTGGAGATGAAATCTGCTTTGATCAGCTTTACGAGGTTAAAAGGGAAGCACGACAGTAATTTGTTGGTGCTGACAATTCTGACTCTCCTCGATTGCGTTGGTGCCACATGCAAAGTTCGTACATCTACACTCATTGTTTGTTTATTAACTGCGAAATTTACAGGTCGGGCACTTCTCCATGGATAACGCAAGCAACAATGACACGTGCATGCGGCATCTAGAGGTATTACTGCGCGCCCAAGACATTGACTTCGACACGCATGACCGACAGATAAGATGTTTTCCACACATCATACACATATGTGTCAAGCACATCGTCGACTGTTTTACGGCTTCCATTCTCGACGAAGCTATGCAAGAATGGTTCGATTCCTTTCCGAATGAAGCTGATCACGAAGACTATGTTGCTGCACTCAAGAATAATCCCATCAAGATGGCCCGAAGTATCGTCATTGCCGTCCGTTCATCCGGCCTCCGTCGCGACGACTTATTGGATACTATCAAGCTCGGAAACTCCAAGAATTGGTTTGAACCTTCAACCAACCCGATTCGACGTCCGAGTCTTCCAGAACACAAGTTGAAACACGATGTCGAGACGAGGTGGGATTCCACATATGCTATGTTGGACCGCCTGATTGAAATGTGCTCGGCGAGTTACACTTACCAGACATTTACTTACTATCCCACTGACCTGTGCTAGGCTGTCGACTACTTCTTGGCGCTACCCAATCACCGTGATCTGGAGAAGTTGAGGTTATCGGAGTGGCAATGGCAAGTGTTGGAAGACTTTCACAAAATTCTAGATGTGAGTATTGTGTATGAGGTCTACATTGGACGCTTGCTAACAGTCAACTCCATAGATCCCTCATGTAGTCCAACACCGAGTCTCAGGCAACAAATTGCCCTGTCTAGGTCTGTTGGTTCCTTATTTTGAGTTGTTTATGACTGGATGGGAAGAGCTCCGTGACAACGAACCCTGTCTCAAGCCATGGGTAGACGTTGGGCTTAAGTGGGCCAGTAAATATTATAGTCACATGGACGATACTACTATATATGTAATCGCAATGTGTATGTATTCTCATCGATCGTAACACATGCACTAATTCTTCATTATAGTTGTCCAGTGAGCCCTCCATTCGGATGAGTTGGATTGACAAACAAAGTTGGGATGCGGAGTACATTTTAAAGGCAAAGAATATTGTTTTGGATATGGTATGTGTTATTTCTATTTCCCTATGAACACACTAATGGTCCTATTAAGATGCATCAATATGCTGATCGACTACCCCAAGAACCGCCCACAGAAGAAAACCAACCTCGCTTCCAAGACTTTGACGCCATTGCCGCTCGGTTACGCATTAAAGACATGGGCTGAGGTTGAAGAAATGTCCGAGAAGCGGTTAACACAGTCGACAATGAATACCAATCGTACACAAAAGGCGCTTTGACGAGACAGGGTGAAAGTCCTTTGAAGTTTTGGGACGTACGTTCCTCGCTCACCTCGGTATAGATTGAACAACTGACACTGACAAATACATCTAGGTAAATCGTAAAACATATCCTATCCTTTTCACAATCGCAGCAGATTACCTTCCGATACAAGCGTTGGCCGTTCCATGCGAGCATATATTTTCTTCCAGCTCAGAAACAGATATGAAGAAGCGCAATAGGATCAGCCCGACCCTTCTTGAGGCACTCCAGATGCTCAAATATCACTACAAGAAGAAGCAGCTTGATTTCTCTCAAGATGCAGCCGTGAGCCAGTGGGAGGTCATGGACGACCCCGAAGGACCCGTGAATGCTGACCGGACTGGGCTTCAAGTCAAGGATGTGAGGGATGCCATCAATAGGCTTATCAAAGACGTCGATAGTGAGGAAATGGTCGTTTCCGAACTACTACAGAGTCTATAGTAGCCTTCGTATGTTCTATGATATGTTCTATGATAGTTTGTCATGCTTAGTACTATATTTGTGCCTCAAATTGTTTCTCATGCTGATCCTTGTTCAAACGTTCAAACGTGTACATATCTCCCCCGCTTTGCCCTCGTTCAAACGTGTATATCCCTCCTCACCTTGCCCTCATTTTGTTGTATATATCAATGACCCTCATCTGTGGCAACTACCGATTCAAATTGGGGAACAAACTCGGTTCTGGGGCGTCTGGTATGGAATTCCTTCTATCTTGTATGGATTGTCTGTTTAACTTACAACTTGACACCGTGCAGGAACTGTCTTTCGAGCCTCCAACTGCACTGGTCCCTGCCATGAACTCATTGTAAAGATAAGCAATACAGGCTTCAACAATCGCTCGCTAGACCACGAACATCGCATTCTCTTGCAACTCCATGGTGTCGCAGGGATCCCTCGGCCTCTCTGGTTCAGATTAGAATCCGACCACAATGTACTCGTGCTCGATTATCTCGAACCGTCTCTGGAAAACGTATTCAATATGTGTGGACGGGTGTTCTCTCTCGGTACATTGTGTTTGATTGCTATGAGACTGGTACGTCCCCTTTTTTCACAAGTTCTTTGCTGAAAGCTCACGTCACTGGCCCATTGCCAATAGCTGAATCATCTCGAAGCCATCCACGCCTGAAATGTCATCCACTGTGGTGACATCAAGCCGAACAATATTCTCATTGGGGATGTAGCACAAGACGATCCGCTATCCCTCGTTGATTTCAGCGTCACGCATCGGTACTGGGACCCTCAAACCATATCCACATTCCCTCTCATGAAGGCTTACCCTTTGTCGGCACACCGGCATTCACATCCATCTTGAACAGCCACCAAGGAAATGAACTCAGCCGTAGAGATGACCTGGAGTCTCTCGTCTATGTACTGGTATATCTTTCGCGTGGAACTCTCTTCTGGTTCAATGGGACTCCAGTATGCAAAAGCTCGATCCTCCGCATGAAGCAAAGCATCCCAATGAAAGAACTATGTGAGGCTCTGCCAGAAGAGTTCTTGCAGTTCTTAGACTATGCTCGCTCACTCTCATTCACCGACAAGCCCGACTACCCCCACATCCAATCGCTTTTCCGCAACCTTCATGCAGGATTGATTGAGAATCATGCGCAATTCGATTGGCAAAATGGACATTCTCTCGCCAAGTTCTGCACTGCTAATGTATCCCCCAAATCCCACACAAATTTGAAAGGGCAAGATGGGATCTGTTTGCAAACGTCCAAAAGGTATGTCGTACTGACTCCGAGTACATTACAACTTACAACAGTGACTTACAAATGGCTCAATAGGCGGCGCGGGCTGCCAGTGGTACAGCCCACTGGCATCACCCTCCCGAGAGGCTCCCAAATGCCTGGCTGTCGGTCTACCACAGCAGACCGCCACAGCATGAAGAGTTGGACTCAATCTGTAGTGGGGTGAAGTATAATTGCAGCTGCTGCGGTGACATCGCTGTGAGCGGGGACGGTGCGGCGCGACTGTGACTCGGGGGAATTGATGCTGCGGCGCTTGCTTGTTTATTGTTCATTTATACATACTTGTGTTGTAGACTTCAAGTTGTAGTACCATTGTTACACGGTCCGAACTGGTCTGGACTAGTCCGGACTGGTCGGAACCATGAATTGGTTTCGTTCACTGGTCGTAAACTGAGACTGAACTGGGTAAAACTGAAACTCTGGCTCACCAGGGGTTTGGTTTATGTAATGTAACCAAACTATTGCCGAGACTAATTAAAACTGAACTGGTTACTGGTTAACTGAACTGTGGCAACACTACAGGCTTGCACACTTGAATGAGAAGGTGGACGAAGTCATATGAGGTGAATTCCTCGATGCTCTGTGGGTACCAGGTACATAAGCAGATTGCAGGATGTAAAGAACTATGTAGTTTGCATACTTGTACAGTGTCGAGTGGCAGATTCTTGATGAGTGAGAGAGCACGGCCTAGGGGAAGGTTAGGTTAGATAACCAAAATATAGCTGAACTGGGGGTCCGACCTACTATTTTGATGGTTTCTGGCTCATCGTCATCACTCAATGTTTTTGTGTTGTTGCCACAATGCTTCTTGACATTATAGTCATCATCCTTTGTAACTTTGTAGTGTTGCTGGCTGCCTTTGCTTGTTTGGATTTGAGGGGGAGGAAACTTCCTGTTTACTAAGTAGTGGAGTTAAATACATGAGGCCCACAGCCTTTCAGAAGGTGTGGGCTGGCTGACCTCATTTCCAAGTGGTTCGAGAGGGCATGGCGGGTGACCTTGACAGGATAAAGATTCTCGCACTTCAAGATCAAGTGGTACAATTTGGTAGAGTATATGAGACAGACTCAGAAGGAGACCACAAGTATACTGATGTGGTGTGTGTGTGGAACAATAGGGAGATGTGTCTAACTACTACATGAGAATATCAGTGATTATTAATATGTCGCGGCGGGGCAGATGATTTCAGATTATCGATATTAGGGGGACAATCTAAGCAACATTAGCGTCAGATCGAATATGCATAGACACTGGTTCGAACCTGAATGGCTGACAAGTAGCGATCAAGCAGCACGCCATAGAAACACATCAAACAAGACGTGCTCCTCACTAAACAGGGACTGGGGCACATAGTCGGGATTCAGGAAGGGCGGGGGAGTGGAGAACCCTGCCGGGAAGACCGGAAGTAACCAGGGAGTAAACGAACGAGTAATCTGAGTTGAGACAGATAGGTGGAAAATGGCAAACGTGCGCGTAGGTTGCTCAGGCTGTGAGGCTCTCGAGATTAAAATCACGCGATCAGTTAGTAAAGGAGGATGACAAACCTTCAAAAAAGGGTTGGAGCATGTGGTGAGTGGCGCTGACCATGGCAACGGATGCCGCACGCGAGCGAGGCGGCTGCCAGTGCCGTTCTCGAGACTGTCGCGGGGCGATGGTTTGTGGTTCAAGTTGGTTTTGGAACCGGAACTGTGGTCGTGACGGGTCGTGGAAACCAGAATTTGCTGCGGGTCTGGTTCAGTTCAGTGCCAGCAAAACTGTCACTGGTTACAGTTTCAAACTCCGCCGCGAACCGAAACTGTGGCAACAAAGTTCTAAAGCTGATTGCAGTGTGAGAGATATGTTCGAGGGGTCTCGATTGTCATATCGCACTCCGTGCTCTTCGCATTCCGATGGAGCACAAGAAGTTGGTGCCATGTGGCAGCAGCGGCATCAGAGTTGGAGTCATCCGTACTTCAAGATACACCCAGACTACGTGACTTACCAAGAATTTGCTGTTTTTGGTGGCTTGAAGAACCCGCTGGGTTTCTGCATGGCTAGGAACAAGAGGTGGATGACGGGGTGGATGATAACCAACATCATTGATCAACGAGACGACGTTGAGGTCAGAATCAGGAGAGGGGGCAGCCTGCTGGAGGGGTTGGATGTCCGAGTCAGGACTCGGAATGGGTCTGGGCACAGCAGGAATGATGGGACCAGTAGGGCCCGGGGGCATGGCAGGAACAGGAATAGCAGGGGGAACAGCAGGAACAGGAATAGCAGGAGGCATGGTGGAAATAGCGGGACCGACTCGGAGAGCTGTCACGGTGTGGAAGGAGAGGTCGCTGAAAGAGAAGTCCATACTGTCACATTGGTGAATGAGAGGGCAGAAGGATCAATGTGGCCTTAAATGAGAGGATAGAAGGATCGCCATGATCAGTTAAATGAGGGGGCAGAAGGATCACTGTGACCTGTGAACAAAAGGGCGGAAGGATTACCGTGACCTATGAATGAGAGGGCGGACTCAGAAGGATCGCCAAAGTTGGGCAAATCCAAGTCCATATTAATTCTACCAGCATCCCACATGACGTAGTCATCTGCCGTCCACTTGGACTCCTTCTCTAGTGGAAGGAGTAGATCATCAGGCTGGTTGCTAAAGAAACCCAGGCCAGAACTTGTTGAAGCACTGGCAATAGCCTCAGGCTCAGGCTAAGAAGTGCCGGATATGGACAACATTAACTCAGAACTGCCGCCTGCCAGCAGGCCTGCCATCAGGAAGTCAGGATACATATGGAATAGCAAAGCAGCATTCCCTGTGAAATCTTGTTCGGAGTCAGCAGTAGTACTGAACACCACATTGCAGACCAGGTTTGACCTCCACCATCCATGGAGGACAGGGAACCATGGGAACTCCTCCACAATTTTGCCTACTAGTACAAACTGTGAGCACAAGTCCAAGATGAGAGCCTGAGAAAGATAACTTTGTACCGAGGGCTCTGCTCTTTTCTCCTTTCTCAAGTTCCTCTATTGTCAGCCCTCCACCTGTTTGACCCAAGCTCTTGAGCTGCTTGCTGTATCAAACTTTCATGCTACATAAGTGGGCATGCCATCATCTGCCAAGTCAAAGATGGTTAGTAGTTATAAGACAAAAAGTGTAGTACTTATTGTGGTTGCGCTGAGTTGCGCTTATGAACTTGTGCTTGTGGCTTTGAAAGCCATTCCGCACTGTACTTGGAGTCGTTCTCGAATATATACCTGGCCAGTTCCATATATACTGTCTTCTTGGCAGCATTGAGTTGCACTTTGGTGCGTCCTTCTTGTCGTGCATCCTGCGTAGAGTCCGAAAAAAGCTTGACATGCTTTGTTGGGTTGTCCTGGCATCACTTGATGAACAGATCAGTGCAATAAGCATACAATTTGTCCCATTTAACCTTTATACTCTTGCCCCCAGAGGTAGATGTTGAATCAGCAGACTTGGATTTCATGGATGGGACGGACTAGGGGGGGGCTGGCCGCCAGACATTGGAGGACTTGGGTACCAGAACGACAGTTTGATGTCGAGTATTTGTGGGTTGATGCTCAAATGGATTTCTGTCGGAGATTCAGGATTTGGCATCCCGGCAGAGCATCAGAAATTTCTATTCAAGAGCTAGGGATGAGCGTGGGTATACTCTGGGGTATCAGCACTGATACCCACACCCATACCCCAGCATATACCCATATCCACCTTGTGGGTGTGGGTTTTCTCATGGGTTGACTAAAGCTGGTGACAATTACCTCAGAACCAGGACTCAACTTTGAGTCCTGCTATTGTTACTGCTGTTGCTTGAAGATTACCAGTCACCACTCACACAGTGTTACACTTGGTCCAGGTAGAAATGGGGGTAGCCTCGAGGGGAAAGGTCTAAGACGAGAGACGAAGAGGACTAAGGAGTCTTGAGGATCGTGGGATCAAGACAATGAGGTTCTTTGAGAATTGAGGGATCAAAGACTATAGTTCAAAAGAGGTCAAGACGACTTCAAAACGAGACTTTGTCTTCAAAGTTGAAGCGTCCTTTCAAGTGCAGGATGAGGTCATACAGAGTGTTCAAGGAAGCAAAGGATATATTTCAAGACATATCTAGGATACTCGAGGAGGTCAAGGTTAAAGAAAACAGAATGTATCGAGGGTTTGACATTCAAATAAGTAAGAGAAAGATAAGTAAAGAGCCATTGATTGGTTGAAGAAATGGTGTCATGGAACATCAAAGAATGATGAGAAAGGTGTAGATAACCCGCAGTACGGATGACTAAGAAACTATGGATTGTTAATCATACAGTAAAAGAACAAGGTACCAGATGACAAAGATACGAAGAAAGAAGAGAAAAGAGGTAGGGGGTCCTTCAAGAATCATAACACACAGCATGCCAAAGGTTGTGCCCGAGAGAGCACAGCAGTGATCTTATTGGCATAGCTACTAGCCGTATAGATGGAGCATAATCTCGCCTTGCCTGTCTGGCAGGACACTACATATCTGTCGCTGGAGTGGTGGTGTAGATATGCATGTGATCTCAATGTACTAGTTTGTCTATCTTATGTGTGTGTCACAGTATTCCTGATCATTTTTATTTAACTGAATTATTCCTATCTAAAGTGGATTTGGTTTTTATATACACACTGGCACACTAACCACAATTTTATTATATGCAGTAGTTAGTTTTCCTAACCTATGCATGTGCCTTCATATTTTGGCCAGCAACCAGCCATCCTGTCCGAGTCACCGACAAGGCATTTAGCCTGTCACATGGTGTGATACTTTAAAAACCACCAATAACATTTGAAATATACTGAAGATAGTTAAATAATTATTTTAATATATCCCATCGCACTGTGTACAAAACAAGTTAGCTAACACTACCATGTCACAATGATATGACAAAGCTGTTATGCAGGAAAATTGATGCATTGCAGACTGTCTCACACTGTTTGTAGATTAGTAAAAATTGTACTAATTAGACACTGTTACAGTCCAGGCTATCAGTTTTGAGAGAGTATTGAGTCTGGTGGAGAGTGAGAAAATTTAGGGTCTAATATCTATTGTCTAGTAGGCGCCAAATACCTCCAACTTCCAAGTGAAATATGATATAATCTTGATATATCTTTCATGCTTCGAGCTTGCAATGCTCGTCATGAGTCTTTCATCCAAATGTATCTAAAGTTAATTCCACCTGACAAAATAATGCCATCATCAAGGAGTTCCGCAGAGCCAGTGCACCTCGAAGGGCTTCAGCACAAGTATTACTGGCTCTAAGTCACCCTCATCATTGTAGGAAAGCAAAATTTCCAAATGCAGTTTGGGTGGCAATGTGATTACACCATAAATACCTTCCTAATTAGGTAATTATCTATCTTATTTTTCCACCAAAAGGCTATTGCCAGTGGTTATCGGGTATTGTATTTTGTCACAAATTCCTGCAATCTAACTTGGGAAATCCAGAAAGCTATTGGTTCCCAGAGAGTATCGGTTACCTATGTATCACTCAAGAGGGAGTTGACTGTACTAGCATGCTCTTATATGTGGCATCTGGCAATGCCTCTTATGAAGTTATGAGAGGGCCTTGTAACATATTGAAAACATGAATAATGTGATTTTTATCTCAGTAATCAATATTTACCATGTCTCCTGACTCCCCCATGACTGATCTGGATACTACCATCATTAAGACATTCTCAGACATCTCAGTGTCACTTTATGTTATAAAAGAAGATGAATTATAATTGCTGATCAACTATTATCTATTTCAATCCTGTTAGAAGTCAATCATAATTTGTATCTGGATCCCCAATTTCCTGATGCGCCGGCCCTCCTGCCGAAGCAGTGTGACGCAGCTGTGTGTGTAGTTGGTACAACTGGCAGACGTAGTGTGCAAATGGTCCAAAGCAAGGTCATTAGGATTTATTCCTACCAAAGCCGAGTACTACCCTAACCTCGGAACGGCCGCGGAGAAGAAGCATGGCGTAGCGTACACAGTCCCATTGAGGCGTTGTGTAAGGGATATACAACACTAGCCGTGCATCATGTTCCCCACTGGCACTTCGACGATTGGAATTACGAAAACAGTTTGTTGACAGACGTGTTCCCTTCCTGGTGCTTCTTCAGCACCTTGGCAATCGCAAACTCGAAATCCTCCTGCGTCACGTGCTGCCGTCGTTCTCGCAAAGCGTACATACCTGATAGTTGTTAGACGAAAGAGCTTTGAATATCAGAGTGGTAGACCGACTCACCCGCTTCGGTGCAAATACCACGAACTTCTGCCCCAGAACATTGGCCCATCTTTTCAGCCAGCGCCTTCAGATCGATACCCCGCTGAAGCGACATCTAAGT
>JBBPOM010000925.1:0-15855 GCA_038091455.1 Leccinum uliginosum | reverse complement strand
GGTATTATTAGGGTGCCCCGCTCTCTGGACGGGGATATTTCCAGCCCAGTTGCGAGAAAGTGGCCAAGTCACGTTTGGTAGGCTTTCTGTCACCTGAAAGTCTGCGATAACAACAACATCATGGCGTGAAATGGACGGAAGGGAGCACACTATTGAGGACGCACAATTCTGCCATTCTGGACTGTAATCACCAGATGGCATACGAGGATACACATGTGGCCAGCTACTATTTGGAACTGGAGCCAGAGACTGGGCTTGCACGGACGCGAGCAACGAGAGGGCGATGGACAGGAGAACGAGGGATGGTGGCCGGAACATGGCAAGAGAGCGAAGCACGAATGAGGGAGGGAGCAACTTCAGTTGTAACTATCCTGAACCGCCTGGTACTACGTGCCAGATAAGCAGATGCGGTACAGTCTGAGGCATGATGACATTTTAGTTGTCATGACGGGGATCAATGCTGTCGCATCATCGCTGTAAAAAGTTGGAACAATATTTTGATCTGAGCTGGCAAAGCTGGCAGTGGCAACGCTGGTTTCGACAATACAACACTCTGGCCAGTAAGCAAATCTGACGTTGCTTCTGCGGCTGCCAAGTTGACACGGTGACACGCCAGCAAAACTTATGATCTGGTTAAGTACATTATACGACTTACCATGCTAGGTTTGATTGGGTCGCAATTGACTACTGACAATTACGTTCTAGCCGCGTGCGCCGTGCGATGAGTGAGTAGTAGCTTGAATGGCACCGCATGTGAAACAAAGCCTTGACTGCTAAGTAACATGGACATCCCCAAAGTAGATCATAGAGAGGAGGGATATGCTTACAAATTAGAGAGACGTTCGGAGTTTGTATCTGGGAAAAGTTCTAGTTTATGCTCCCGCCGGCGGCGATTACTCGTCAAGCAAATGGCTGTCGAGATGTCCAAGCGACGAGTCGTACGCGATCTCATACTTGCTCGCTCAGTGGGGCTGTGGAATTCACTGAGCGCCGAATCAACGCCTTGTACAAGCACGCAGTTGATGTTTGTACGATCGAACGTAGTAGAAGAAAACGTGTTTTACATCCTCTTGATAGCATGACAAGTTTCATTTTCTTGATTGATCTCTCTCGAATCCGCCCCGGTTTCTAGAAAGCCTGAAACCGTGCGCAACGTGGAGACCAGCCGTGACCCAACATGGATGACATCGACAGGGAGAGGAATGTATCACAACCGCCCGAACATGACTCGCTGGAGTTTGCGCAGTGCGTCAGGGATATTCGACCCCCTGTGCCATCCGCTCAAGCCCGAGGCTCCCTCTCCTCGTCTACCTACGCCTGCGCCACCGATTCGCGGTGACTCATCTCTCACTGATGATCGAGTTCAAGGTGTGCGTATTTAGCATACATGTACTTTCCACTGGCAAATGCAGTCAAATAAAAGTTCCCTCAATTGACTATGCCTGAGGCCCTGAGCGTGATGATTTTGGCTGAGAGAACCCTCCTCCTCTACAGGAGTCGAGGATTATGTGCATCCTTTTTTCAGCAGCATGGGAGTCCCACACAGCCTGAGTGCTTCATCCCGCACGAGAAAGAGGAGGAAACATGCCACAAGATTCGCTTCATACAACAAGTCACGTTTTTCCACTCATTTTCGCCGGCATGTCTTCCAACGCATTCCGCACACCAGTTTTCCATATCCCCAACTCCTTTTCCAATGCAACGATACTCTCCCTCACCTCCTGGCCCACCTCACCGCCCTCATTCTCCCGACCGAACCCGACCAGTAACTCGTTCCTCGCCTTCATCAGCGTCTCAGACGCAATTTTGAGCCTCGTCGGTCCGCTGGGAGGAAATGTTGTTGCCTGAGGCAGCGTCGATGGCGACGGTTCGTCTACGGCGAGCAGCTTACCCAATTCGGCGAGCGCAACGCCGCGCACTGGATGTCCTTGGTCCAGCACGGCAGACAGCCCCGCGACGTGCTTGGCCGCCGTGCGTATGCTCTCATCCAAGACCTCCTGCGAGATGTTGTCGGAGAATGAAGCGAGCAACAATGACTGATGAAGCTTCAATAACGCGAGGAGGGGATGGCATGAAGGGGGTAAGCCCGCCGAGGTCAAGATTGGTATGACATTCGTGGTCAATTGCTTCGCCTTTGCATAGTCTACACCATAATGAGACAGAAGAAATGGGTGAGTGAATAACCGTACCACTCGATTGGATACTAGTTGCTTTATCCAGGGCTTCTTGTCCAATGCGGACTGCATCGATGACTGCATCAGGATCGGTGATCGCAGCTTTACAGGATGAACACCGAGAAACTGGGTTATCTGTCTTTCACGGTCAGAAGACATGGCTTATGTTTACCATATATGTACCTTCGTCTGGGACGGGACAGGTGCCACCACACAATTTGGGGCACGAAAGGGTTTCCCGGGGGTCGAAGACGATGGTCGTTGGCATGCATAGCGGGCATTGACAGGTGAAATTGTAGGTTTCTTCGAGGGACTTTTGTCTTTGCGCCCTTGGCAGCGTCGTGTCGATGTAAGCTATCGAAACCTAGTCCAAGAGGATACAGATGACTGTTGAAATCTTCGCCGTGGGGTGCGACATACCTCCTCTCCGATCTCGATATCTCGTAGAGCGATGATATTCATCATTGGTTCTTTCCCCATCGTCCTACCGCTGCGAGGGAACACAACAACCGCATTTGGAAGGCATGAATGATTCGCGAAAGCGACAAGCGGAGAGATAGTGACCCCAATAGGTGTGAGTGAGGGAGAAGTGAGGGCGAATGTGTTGGTGATGAACTAATATGTTGATCGAATTGACAGGGCAAAAAGAGCAAGAAAGCTCGACACTTACCCTCGAAATCGTGTCCACAAGGTCGCCTGCAGACATGATGCCATATTCTTCGAGGTCAGAAGGTGCTTTCAGACCAAGGTATCGGATCACCGAATGGGCCAGATGGGTGTGAGCTTCGATGGAGGCAGGTTTTCGCGGTGACACCTTGTCTGAGTTATCATTTCCTCGCTCAGCTACGGGAAAACTGCAGCAATGATGATAGGGTAGAACACCCACGGTATTGCATTGCCCATATTTCTTTTGACTACAGATACATGTGAGCGATCCACTTCGCATCGACACAAAGACAAGCTGACTAACCCATCCGCTATTCAGACCCTTTGCTTTCATTCGCCATAGAACGCGACCTAGACATCGGACTGCGTCGCTCGGAATACCGGGTGCAGTGGATGGCGCAGTCTCGGCCCATTTCTTGAGTGCACCACACTCCTTTCTGTGCATACTCCAATCCGATTTTTGACAGATCTGTCAAATTTGGAGTAATTTTACTGCATTGTTGTAGGTACTCGAGAACTTACATTGTTGCAATACCTTAGCGTACGACAGCCAGAGCATCGCATTCGCATAAGGGAAGAGGCCGAAGCAGCGCGAGCGCACGATGCACAGTGTGACTCGAGGTACGGATTAGAAAGGACGAATACATGAGGTTCTACGGACAAGATGATCGACCCTTCAAGTACAAGACAGAACGTCAGCGGTTCAACGAAGGAAGTATCAGAGGATCACCTTACCAGGTGTGAAAGACTGGCAGGTCCAGAGACCCCTTCCAGAGTGATCCGTCCGCTTGATTTCGAGTGAAGAAGGGAGCTGTGGATAGAGACCTTCTGTGTCCACCATCTGGGATGAAGATCGTGTATCTATATGATCATCAGAACTTGGAGATCTCGCATGCGTTGTTTACTTCTGTTTGCCACTAATAACTTTTACTTCTGTCCGAATTTGGAACGGGCTAGTACTTCTCGAGGTCCCAAGATAACTGAGGGCAACATGGTCCAGTGACGAGACTTGAAAATATAGCACGGGTTCTACCGAACTCATGCGTATATCTGGCGACGTTGCAGAAGCATGGCCAGATACCACCCCGGCCCACTCTACCTGCAAACACTCGAATGTCCGGTATAAAGACACTGACAGATGGGAAGACACCCAGTGACCCACAGTACGTGAAAAAATGGAATCCGAACTTTGCGAAGCAGACGTGGAGAGGCATGCCCTGTCTTTGCGAGGCACGGCCTTGACGGCCTCGTTGGCTTTCGTCGCAGGGACCGGGTTTACGCTCTTTGGGTATGCTTCCGTTTGAATACATGGTGCAGCTACGAGCTTACCCGGACATCATACCTGGATCAGATACGATCAAGGGGTCATGTCGGCGTTGTTAACAGCCGGTCAGGTTTGTCAGCCCGGCCCCCTCCCCCCCTTCCATGTCATTTCATTGCTTCATGTCCGAGGTAGTTCGAAAAGGTATTCCCCCAGGTGGTCGTGGACGCGAGCCATCCCAATCATGCTACACTCCAGAGCTTCGTAGTCGCCATCTACGTACGGCAACGCCTTGTCTATCGTGCATGCAGTGCTCATGACGCCCACGGGGATCAACCTCTCTAGGAAATTGGCTGTCTGATCGGTGCCCTGTCAAACCTATGGCTTGGCGATCGACTGGGTCGCCGAAAAACGATCGTCGTTGGAGGCTGCATTATGATCATCGGTGCCGTCCTACAGACAACGTCGTACAGCTACACTCAGCTCGTCGTCGCACGTATCGTCACTGGTCTCGGAAATGGACTCAATGTGCGTCAATCCAAGCCGTCATGTATTCCTGCGTGCTAAATCCGTGTTAGACGTCGACGGTGCCTTCCTATCATGCGGAATGTTCGCCCGCCGCCAAGAGAGGCAGCTTGATCATGATTGAAGGTAGTCTGATCACTTTTGGTGTTATGATATCGTACGTAGTCTCTCTAAAAGTGCTTTTGATCTCTTTCCGGATGTTGGCTGACCGAGCTGCACATGTAGTTATGTGAGCTAGCTTCAATTCTTTTACCAACGACTGAAATGTCTATTCATGTAGTGGGTTGATTTCGCACTGTATGTTCCACCTCTCGGATGTGAACCACGCGTGATTCACAGTTTGTAGGTACTGGGTATCTGGCTCCTCCGTCCAGTGGCGAGTGCCCATTGCATTCCAAATCGTCCTCGCCCTGGTTATGATTTTTGGGATCGGTTTCGTACGTGTTCTGGCCCTATCTATGCTCATTAGTGGTGACCAGCTGGAAGCTTCCAGAATCGCCGAGATGGTGAGGTTCTTCGACACCCTCGTGACAAATGCTCAAATAATCCGATAAGGCTTGTGAAACATGGGCGCAACGCCGAGGCGGCAGCCGTCATTTCAGCTTTGGAAAATAAGCTGTTCAGCGACCCTGAAGTCAAAAGGACCTATCATGCCATTCGGGAAGCCATGGAAATCGAAGAAGGGTCTCGCGATCTTCATGGCAACAACAAGGCCAAAACCTCGCGTTCACAACTGAGAGAGCTCTTCACCGGCGGACGTTCTCAGAACTTCAGACGAACCTCCCTAGCCGTCATCAACCAGTGCTTCCAGCAGATCACAGGTATCAACTTGATCACGTAGTGCGTGCAGAGGCTCGTTTCGTTTCTCGTTCTTGACTCATCAAACCCCTCCGTAGTTATGCCGTCAGTTCTTTATCTTGTCAATTTCGATTCGTGGCCTGATCAGCGTTTCCTAGACACTGCTGTTCCAACGCCTCGGTCTTTCCGACGTCACGTCCCGCATTATCGCCGCAGCCAACGGCACAGAGTACTTCCTCGCTTCTCTCATTGCCATCTTCCTAATCGATCGCATCGGTCGACGAAAGCTGATGCTCTTTGGCGCTGTGGGACAGTGCCTGACGATGATGCTCCTCGCGGTGCTCGGGAGCGTCAAAGGTAGCGCAGCTCAGGTCGTGAGCTCCGTGTTACTGTTCGTCTTCAATTCCTTCTTCGCTGTCGGGTGGTTGGGCATGACGTGGTTATACGTACGTCTGGCTTTGTATTCTCGTGTGTTTGAATCTCAGAGTCAACGAAATATGCATGGCAGCCTGCTGAGATCGTGGGACTGCATATCCATGCGCCCGCCAATGCGCTTAGCACAGGTGCGTTGGTGGGAATGTTGTGTGCGTGTGCTGATGGTCAAGTTTAGCATCGAATTGGATCTTCAATTTCATGGTCGTGATGGTCACGGGGCCATCTTTTAACAACATCTCATGGGGAACGTATATTGGTACGTCTTCTTCTGCACTAATTCATCAGCGTTCAGGTTCCCGATGGTCTTTACGTCCCGTCCCAGTGTTTGCCGCCCTGAACGCATTCATCATACCCATCGTGTACTTTTTCTTCCCCGAGACTGCAGGTCGTTCCCTCGAGGGTGCGTCTACACCGCGTTGGTAGGCTTTCCCGTTTCCTGACCAGCTTTTTAGACATGGATGTCGTGTTTGCGTTGGCCTACAACGAGGGTGTCTCGCCCGTTGCTGTCTCGCTTCGGACAAACGTACCTCCTGCTGGCTCACCCGAAGCTGACAGGATACTAATGGGCAAGTAGTCCAGCGTACAACACAGGTGGTGGATCTACTGATATCGTGTGGTGCCATCTATACGTCAGTACTATCGCTACCACATACTTTAACACGTTTGACCGTAAGGGTTCATGATGTCTGCCGCTGTTCAAGCAACCCCTCCACGAACTCGGCAAACGATCCACAGACTTGATCAGGTGGTGACTCATTCGACCTTCCTTCGTCTCCTGATCGGTACTTGCCAGTTTGCACTGCCCGTTCAAACGGTCAGTACACGGGAACAAATGATGTGACGTGTCGGGTAAATAAATAAGAACGTACCCAGGACACGCCAGAGACCGAGTTCAACCGCTCCCTCACTGAGATCTGCGTGTACGTCGTCACCTATCACTGCGATCCCCTCCCAGCGGTGCGGAGGTTGAGGCGAGGCAGGAACATGAAAATCGCGTTCGAGATCCCGCAGCACGGTCTCGAAGAACGCGCGGGTGGGCTTCCCGACGACGGTTGCGGACGTTCGCGCGGCGTCCTCGAGCGCGAGCACGAATGGGCCTAGGCCAAGGGATAGGGCGTGGTCTGAGGCTTCGATATAGCGCGCTTTGTGCAGGGCGATGAGCGGGGCGCGGTGGGGGAGCAGGTTTGGGTCGGATGATGTTGCGCCGCCCGAGTGGTGGGCTTGAGATGCCGAGGTCGGGGCATCTCGGGGTCGGTCCTCGCCGACGAGGATCCGGAAGGCAGAGTTGAAATGGGCGTAGTCGAGCAGGGCAGGTGCGAGCCCTACGACGACCGCATCGTATGGCAATGATGACGACACCGATTCGGGTATAGCATCGACGTTGTCGGCAGGCACCCTATCTGTGCATTCTTCCAAAGCGGAGGGAGAGAGCAGCATGTATGGCCTATAGATGGTGACCCGCCACAGAGCACCGTGACGATGAGCAGGAACCGACAGAGATCCAAGAAGGGCTATGCGAGATGAACGATTGAGACGAGATGGTATGCCTACCTCTTCACCTCCAACTGCTTCAACACTGCCTTGAGCGCACCGATGCTCGTCCAAACCTTCGCCCGGTGCACGTCCAGTCCGGCTGCCTGCATCTTCTTGTGTATGACATCGCTAGACTCCTTGCTGGTGTTGCTGCAGAGACGGAAAGGGATGTGTGCGGCACGGAGTTTCGCGAGCGCTTGGGCGGCGCCAGGGATGGGCGACGATCCTATCAAGAGCGTGCCCGAGATATCGATGAGCAATCCCCGTATGGCAGGAAGTCGGGATTGTGTCAGAGACTCAACCATCGTCGAAGAGTCCGCAGATGAAGACCGTCGCTTTTGTTTGAGCCAGAAAGAGTCTGCTGAAGAACTCGTCACTGATGATGGATAAAGAGATAAGATTGGAGTCACGGCATCGATGATGATGAGTCCGATTATAGTAAGTTCAAGTTCGTTCCTTGGACTCCTACTAATGCAACCTATGATCTTCAAAACGACAGTAGTATGCATCAAGGTACCGAGTCAGATACTGCCATACTTCTGAGGCGTCGACAATTATCTGAGAAGAAGTCAAGAAGTTCCACTGATTCACGAGGACACAAAAACTCCGAGATCGTGACTGGATTCATTGAACAACGGAAGAGCCAACACTGAAAACGAAAAACTGGCAGCTCGTGCATACAATGATGATACTTCTGTGCGGCGGTGTGTTTGAAACCCAGGTTCTTCACCATGGCGGCCTTGACCTCGTCTTCACTACGGTTGGCACTGCCAGTCCTCTCTGTGGCCCCCATCTCCATCAAGCTGACCCTCCAAAATCGCAAGCCTCTCCTCGAACACCGCCACCCGTTCATTCATCACCGCCACCCGCTCCTCCATCACCCCGATCCGCTCCTCCATAGCCGCGACAGCCATCTGAACGAGCTCCTCGACAACGACGTCGTGCCACGGACAGAGCGGGCAGCCTGCTTCCCCAAATACTGCAGAGTCGACGTCGGCTTGAACCTGAACTACCGTCACTGTCGGTATCGTACCTTTGAGATCCGCCCAGAAATTGCATCAGATAGGGCGCCTCAGGAGTCAGGAGGTGCGCATACCTAGTAGACTCCGGGTATCGTGGACGAGCTGGTAAACCTCTTTGAGGCCCGGGATGTCTAGATGGTTGGCGGAAGGCGCATGTGGGACGTCGCTGGGTATCTTGGGGAGCTCGACGGCCATGGTGGATCGGATGGGACTCTGGCGCTAGGACTGGTGGGGGAACGGTTTATATACGTCCCTCGCTGCTTGGACTGGATTTGAATGCTTGGCTCTCGGCGATGACGCCAATGATATACATTGTAAACCGGTCCGGACCGAGTGAGTAGTATATCGTGCCGGTCCCAAAGCGAATTTGTAGCTCAGACCCAGTAGAGGATATCTTGAATTCCAGAGTTACTTGTTGTAAACGACAAAGTAAGTAAGTAGAGATAGTCCGCAGATACCTTGTACAAATTATTCTGAAAAAGTCCGTAAAGAGTGTGTCTGAATCTCAAAGGAAAGTGTCCGAATTTCGGAAGAAAGTCCATCCATCACATCCATTGTCCTATCTCAACGCACCTCCTCGTCCTACGCATCTTCCTGCTCCCTTTCTTGTTCCATTGCAGCGATAATCCGGTTCCGTTCTTGAGTGGCAGCGATCGCTTGCTCAGAAATGTTTACAAGCTCTTTCAGAGATCCTATTTTTGAATATGTCAACCCACGAAAAAGACTTCATCACATCAAAAAGCTAGTCAATCCGTCTTAACTCACGTTCTATTCCCAGCATCATCAGCGTCTATTTTTGTGCCGTTCCGTGATGCAAGTCAGCCAACATCCCGAAAACACACCGCGGTGCACAGAAACGCACCTGACGAGATTCCCCGTCCTTTAGGATATCTTGCTTGGTGGAGTCGGGCACTTTCCTCCCGCCCATGACTTCGTCGACGAGACTCCAAATCGTGCCATCTACAAACCTCTCCGATTCCGTCGTGTGCCCGTCCAAGTCGCCCATCAGCTGTACGTACTGCTCGATGGAGCGTATCTCAGTTAGAATCTGCCGTGGAAGCTGCTCCAGCGACCTTTGGGCACGTTGGATGTGCGGGTGCGGGTCCAGCTTCGAAGTAGACGCAACGCCGTCTTCTGCGGCCGCGCTTGTGGGCGACAGCGCATACTCGATATCCTCCGTTTCCTCGCGTTCCAACGTGACCTGGCGGATCCTCGATCCGGTCGAGAGGGAGGTACTCATGCGTTGTACCTCTTCCTTCGCCTCGACCTTGCTGCGTTTGCGATATCGCTGCACTACATGTTTGAAATTATTGCGACCGAGGATTCCCTTATATCGGGAGGTGTATGCTTCGGTAATGACTGCATAGTATAGGATTAGTACCTACTGACAGGAAAAACACTCGGATGCCCACCGGAAATGAATATCGTCATGGTTGCAACGCCAATCAAAGCCCAGACTACGAAGATGGAACGACCCGCCGGCGTTGTTGGTGTCAAATCTCCATAGCCGATCGTCGAGAAAGCAATAAAACCTATCGAAAACCGTGAGTCGAGATGTATTCATCAAGGAATGGGAATGCTAACAAAAGTATATGGACGTTCCGTACGTCCAGCCCTCCGTCACTTTGAAGATGGCAGCACCGCCCTATGTGTGAGAGACTCGATATGTCATCACTTGACATTTCGTACTTGTGTTAACGCACCATCCAAAAGACGAGAAACCAACACCAGCTCAAGCCAGAGCGTGTGATGTATGCCTTCTTCTCCATACCAACCACGTCAGCGCGATAGTCTCCTGAATCTTCAGTTTGCAAACTTCCGGAACTACACTGGTAGGCCATTTGTCCATCTTCGGATGAGGCGTCTTGATCGTCATATCCGCTTGGAAGGGGATTGCCACCCGACTCGTAGACGAAGAAGCTAAACCTTGTGAGCATCGCAGCCATAGCAGCCAACCGACGATGTGTTGGAGGTTCAGGGGCACGATCATCACGATGATAGACCGAATGGATCGCGAACCAAGACGGTAGAGGATGATGCTCGATTCCGAAAGCGTGGTGACAAGCGTCTTGATCATACGTTTCGTAAAAGTCTGCGGGAAGCAAGGTATCAAGGGGTACGCCTGCCTCGAGGGCTGCAGCCTCGAGTTGACAGCGCGGAAGGGCCCACAGGTTGAGTTTCATACCGTGACGGGGCCCGTGGTTGTTGCGTGTAGTTCTCCTGGCAGTCGACAGAATTCCCCAATGGATATTCCAGAAGCAGCGCTCGAGCTTGGACCAGAGAGAGTTGCAATTGCTCACGTCGTTTGGGATCCAGACAGTAGCTTGTCGCTGCTGCAAACGCCATATGATGGAGTGTCTCCATCGTTTCTCGGCACGTCTCCGACGACGAGTGGCTCGTCTCCTTTCTTGAATCGCCAATCGCCGCTTCCGATATCCGAAATCAAGGCCTTCCAAGACAGTTTCGCGAATGTATCCGACCACGAAAGCCATATTGACCACGCCAAAGGTGGCATAGAAGCAAATGAACACTCTGGAACTTCTGCTGTTGGGAACGATGTCCCCAAAACCGATGGTCTCGATGGTTACAACCGTGAAATATAGACCATCGATGAAGGTCAGGTCGAGAAGGAGCGCATTAACGAGAGCGCCAAGCGCAAGGTAGCAGAAGAGGCCAATGATGATGATGACCAAAGATCTTTGTCTTCGGGTCAGCCCGCTTCCTGTGATTCACAGTGAATAGGGAGCCGTCGCGAAAGTCAAAGTGTGGAAACTGACCACTTCGCTTAAAGTCGCGGATGCGAACGAAGTCGATGATGAGAGTCACGTTTGTGAACATGGACACGATCGTGGAGCATAGGGTCATCCAAAACGCCTGAGCGTATGAATTGCTTTCCCTTGTCGCTCCGAAGGCAACGAGAGCCGCAACGTTGATAATATCTAAACACAGTGGCTGAGTGACGAGGCTGGAAATGAAATGATGAACATACCATGCACTGAGAGAAGAAGAATGCACAAAATGGTCATCGTCCTGATACGCTTCTCCAAGAAACGCACGATCAAGCAGACGTTGGCCAAGACTGCGCAAAGTATGCTGATTGCGACTCCAATGTCAAGCAACGGCGGGTTAGGCTTCGAGGCCACTATGGTACTACCATCGAAACGAGTGTACCAAGTTTTCGTCAACGCGGGTATCTCCAACAGAATGGAGAAGGGGATGGTGATACCAGAGAAAATAGGGAGAATTCGATAGTGGGGTATGTAGGCTTGGATCTCTTCTTCGTCACTCGGGGAGGGAGCCAGAAACGACAACACTCGGGAGAGGATGCGGCGATGTGGAGTTCGGGGGTTTGCATCTGGCTTCTCGTCCAAATCGACAAAGTCCTGGTCGGCGTCATGCTCCGAATCCAGGGTGCCGTCGTCGACCGTTCCATCGCCAGGTGTTGTGTCATCATCGCATCCTTCTTTCTCTGGGTCCTCAATGACCGGGGAGCCGTGTGAAGGCTTCCCTTCCACAACTTCGGGTGCACCGACGCGTTCTTCCTCGTCAGGGGTGTCTTCATTCAGTAGATGGGTTACTAGAAAGGCTTTCAAATTCATCGAGTGATCAGCTCAGGTGAATAGAGAATAGACATGGATAATGGGAAAATGAAATTCCAAAAACACGACTGAGTTCATCCGAATATAAAACAAAGTGTTGAGCGGAGAATGGTCCGAGAGCGTCACAGCCGAGGCTTACACAGGATCGGATATCGGAATTTCGGTGCCGGCGGAACGGTAAATACCACCCATGGGCGCATAGTGAGATCCGTGTCTACCCAGAAAACGGTTGTAATTATCTCCTACTTATTCACATCGCCCTCGTTTCCCGTTCTTGTTGGAACTTGGATCGAAATGCTTTCCACCGCGCGGTTCGCATGCCGGCTTATCTACGTACACATTTCAAATACATTTCGTAGTAGTACTGCTATGACTCTTGGCATGGCTACTAGTCACGTCGAAGCACGGCCTTATCGCGAGTTCATCTTGACACTGATCTGTCGTCGAGATTCTGTCCAACAGCTTGCAACGAGCTGTCGCCTCACGACCCTAGCCTTGGCGTTAGAACCCGTAACACCAGGGAGTTTTCTCAGGGGCCTCTGAGAAATGGGTCACTGCAAAAGAATCGGTCGAACAGCTCCGCACTAATAATGAGCCGGAGTCTGCCGAGAGTGTCCTATTACCAATCACGCGCTCCACGTATTACTCGACCACTGCAAGTTCAGTATGGCAGAAATCCTTGCAGAAATCAAGAAAATACCTCCAGTGACGCGCTTCCTCGTGCTGTCGTCTCTCGGGGTCACCATCCCTGTCATCGTTGGCTTCATTCCTGCGCACACGTTGATATTCATCACCCCCTTCGTTACAAGAAGATGGGAGGTGAGCTTGCTCCCGGTCTGCATTGGCACCTCTAAAAGGTCTGCTAGGTTTGGAGAGTCTACACTAGCCTGTTTTTTGGAAGTAAGTGCACTCTGGCCTCTAGCGTTGTTCGCATCTCAATTCCGATGGACTAGCAACGCAGCTGTCATACTTGTTCCATCTCCTAATGCTATAGTTGAGTTCTTTGCTTCCTACGTGTATCTAAACCGACCGACATGCGGATGTTCTAGTCGGAATTCAAATAGTCTCGAATCTACGCACTATGAGCGTCGTTCGTCAGACTATGCTTGGCAGCTCTGCTTTGCCTCCTTGGGAGTCATCGTCAGTCTCTCATCACCCTTCACAAATCGTTTGACGTGTTCAGACCAGTCTCTTAGGCGCTTAATCGTCCATTCAATTCAATGGTCCACGACCACGCCTTCCTCAACTGTATCACTTATTTGATGTGTGCGTTGTCCCCACCCGGCGCACAAACGTCTGTCATGGGCCTCGTCACTGTCCCTATCAAGTATTTCCCATACGTTCTCCTTGCGTTCGATTTCTTCAGTGGCCGGGCACAAGAGAGTTTGACTGGGATGATCGTTGGCCATCTCTGGTGGTGGTTAGTATGGGGTTCGGGCACCGGAGCTGGGAGCGTGGAGCAAGGGAGGTTTGCCGCCTGGGCCTGCGCACCAAGGTGGTTGAGAGATTTGTTCGGTGAACGTGGGGGAGAGCGCAGGGCCACTAGCAGAGGCGGTTACCAGGTCCACGCCCCTGCACGGCCTGCCGTGCAAACGACAGGTGGTCGGATTGCAACTGGATACAGTTGGGGTTCTGGTCACCGCCTCGGCAGTGAGTAGGGGAATCGCGTGGCACCAAGTGACATGGCAGGCAGTGTCACTTTGCCAGTTCCCGATTGCACACGGGCGGAGACTTGTATCTAGGTTTATATTTACGCCTTCCAGCCATACTCGTCCCAATACGCCTTCATCTTGCCCAAAATATCCGATCGTCCGTTGTTCTCTAACCAAGTCATCAGTGTCCTCATCTTGAGCACGGACAACACGCGTCCTTTGCCACCGACGATACTCTCGACCTCTTCTACCGTGCTCCCTCCGTCCTTTCCCCTCTCCTCCCTATCGAGTAGCTGAATCACACCGATCACATCCCCTCCCGCCCTCTGGAGCGACTCGATGGCCTGCCTGACAGCCGTACCAGCAGTCATGACGTCATCCAGAATGAGCACCTTTTTACCCTGCACAGGCACCCCGACAAGCTTCCCGCCCTCGCCATGGTCTTTTGCCTCCTTGCGATCGTACGCATATCCGTACGACCTACCGTACTTGGCGCTCAGTACGAGCGCGGTGCAGGCCGCGAGCGCGATCCCCTTGTAAGCCGGCCCGAAGATGACATCAAACGCGGGGACCGTGCCGGCGTCGAGCGCGTCGACGATCGTGGCCGCGTACGCATTTGCAATCGTATCGAGGATGTTACCGCTGCTCATGAGACCGGCGTTGAAAAAGTAGGGCGAGATCCTGCCAGAATGTCGAGAGAACTAAGCCTACTAGTCACTGTGTGATTCGGTGGTGGGGCGACCGCGTACCGTCCTGATTTGAGGGTGAATTGGCCAAACTTGAGAGCGCCGACTTCTTGGGCTTGGACGAGAAGTTCAGCTTGATACGTTTGTACGCTGTCGGTGGACATGACGGTACAGTGAGAGAGAATCAGATCAAGCCTGAGATAGGTTGCCAAAAGCGATTAACCTTTTTCGGACTTGTACCCCTGACCAACGGTGGGAACGAAGGTCGAACTCTCTAGGCAAATCTAGATCACGTCCAGCAACGTGGTATGGTTGTTTTGAGTGCACAGATCCTACCCTCGATGGTTTTCTTGACATCACGACATCTGCAGCAGTACTTGTGCCGTTGTAATCAAACCACCGGGTCACAACCCGCCGGTTGTCTGCGCCCAAGCGATCGTGGAGCATGTACACACGCAAATGTACGAGATGGTGAATCAGGCCTTCAGGCTCCACCTTGAAGGAAGTCCCGATGACATCACGTTCGGAAGTCCACACCAATTCCACCGCAAGACACTCGTCCCTTTAAATTGTTCTGCTGTACTTCCCCATCACATTCATTCTTGTGTGGCAAAGCACGCCCTCCAATGGCCAAGCTAAGCTAACTGATGAACGTCGTCAGCATCACATCATCGCACGCCAGCTCGACGGCACACAGAGTGGCTGTGGACGACACGACCCTGGACCTAACTGGCTTGGATGACCATGACGGGGCCTTCTGAGAGTTGTTGGGCTCAATTGGCCCAGACGAACTCGGCAGTTTGATCGCTCGAGGTTCTTTTGACGACGGTCATTGAGCAGAAATCTGAGAGCGAGGGATCCGAGCTCGACCAGTTAAGGCAGCTCAGCCGCTCAACTTGAAGGGTCCGGGTTTGACGAGAGGGAGATTGAATACGAACGTGGACTCTGGAGGCGAGATGCCAAGTTGAGTTCCGTTTGCCTTGGGGGATTTTTACACGTCGTTTGACGTTGAGTGACCGCGTCGATTGCGCAGGGTGGTTTCGACAATGTTGGGATGAGTCGCACTCTGCAAGTTTCCCCGCTCGACAGAAACGCAGCACCAATTTATGGTTTACGCAGTCATGCTAATCATCTGATCCAAGCGAGAGTGGGGTAGCATATATATATGTAGACCAAGCCTACTAGTACTTGGCACGAACGTTCGCCGTCAGTCTCAGTTGTGACGCCAACAGCGAAACGGACGAACCTCAAGCACAAATATTGTATGGCGAACTGTTTGGGCTCATCGGCACACACAGAAATGGTTCGCAGCAAGGACCCCTTGTGCCAGTCGGCCAGTCGCAGATCGTGCCATATGCTTGGCACGGTGGTTGCTGCTGCTCGTCGGACTGTGCGGCAGAACCGAGTACCAGTTGCTGCGTGTTGGGACTGGTCTCGGTGAGAGGCGAGCCTAGAACGAAGGCGAACAGCGCGAGGAACGTTAGAGCGAGACGCATGATGGGAC
>JBBPOM010000924.1:0-15860 GCA_038091455.1 Leccinum uliginosum | reverse complement strand
TCGGGGGACTGCCGAAGGTGTTGAACTTAGAACCGAGTAAATTATTAGTAATATTAGGCGGGGGCCATGGCCGATCACGTGGCACACGACCACTTCTTTGAAACCATGAGGCTCCGCCACTAATTATGTATCACACTGAACAGAAAAGTTCCTGGGACCGACGTGCCACCGTGCGGCAGCCTTGCAGAGGTCCGAAGCCTACTCAGAACTGGGTTTACCAAAAATGTGCTAGGCCACTGCCGGCCCTCAAGGCTACTGGAACATTGACTCGTGACTTATGTAACATGATTTGCTCAATCTGAAGTGGCGAATGTTGACTTCTGCTGACAGGGACTGGGGATAGAAGGCTCACCCTTTGGTTGCATTCAGGCAGACTTCATGCTGAAAACGTCCTCGGAAGAGTACATGGATATCCACGTCAATTCATTTCTGTTGTCTCCGTTTCCAGAGGCACATTGGAAGGTGGCACACTCTTCGCATAACTGCTAATGACACTTGTAGGGCGGGGTGGATCTTACATCCAGGACAGGCGGAGGATGATGGGAGAGATGCGGTCTCGTTGGGTAACTCGCGCAGCCATGCGGGTTGCTTGTCCGCGGGTGATCTGGTCCTGAGTGTCGACTTCGTACTCTGGAAACGATCAAGGCTATATGAAACATACAGGCAGGGAACGACGTGTACCATCACCAACGCCTCTGGATTCTTCGCGACTTTTGGCGTCCAATCGACTTCTCTCCGGATTCGTCTTGCATCATACCTTTTGCTACCTTCGCGACATCAACGAAACGTTTTTTGACCTTGCCTTTCCAATTCATGATAAGTACGTCCGTTCCGCGTTGCGTAGATATTTTACCTATTGACTCGTTGACCGTCAACAAACTCGTGTTTATGGTGAGAATACCAGCAAAAACGATACGATCCTCGGACGTCTCTCGAGAAACTCATGCAAAGACCTGATCCGATTAACATAGACGTCGTGAGCACAGTACGCGAGGTAGTTCTGAACGTCAGCGAGAATTGCCTCCCTTGACGACGTTATTAAGTAAGTCAGTTCCTGGTCCTTATCGATGTTGTAACACAGTTTCGCCACGTCCGCAAGGGCGCTTGCCTATATGAGATCCTCTCAACGTTGTTGCGAGATCTCGGCGGCGGTCGCATCCGTGTCGCCCTCTTGCAGTTGATGCAAGCTTTCCTCGATTTTGACCCGCAGCCGACGAAGTTACGTGCGCCTTTCAGCGTCGACCTCAGACTCTGCTGGAGACGCAGCATCGCGCATGATCTCGAACGCAGCATCCATAGCCTCTGCATGCTGTTCGATGCGCACAGCTTTTGCCTTGCGGTGTTTCATCCACGTTGGCCGTCACGGTGGATGCAACGATGTACGGTTCACGGTGACACGGTGTCCATGAAACGCGTCTGCATGCCTCTAAGACTGTACTCGTCACGGATATGGCACTGGTCGTAAGTCGTGTCCAACGACGACGCGCGTCTGCCCAGGATCGCCAAATGAGTATGGGATCCGGTGCTGCGCCTCCTCCGTCTCGCGAGCAGCCAGGGTGATATCCAGAAAAACCACGCGTGTTTGAACGCGGCGTAGGCAAGGACTGCCTCAGACGGGTGGTAATTTGATATCGTCTCAACATCGAACCCGAGCATTTGCTCGCTGACCGTAGTATTCCGGGTACGAAACGTGTTCGGAAGGTCCATGCGGTGGGTGCCGGTGAACGTCGAAATAGTCGGGCCGTTTTAGGGTTGGGCGCAGCGTTGGCCGATGAGGAAAAGGTGCTCGTTGAAGTCGGCGCCTTGGAGTGGAGAATGAACTCCTCAACATTGTTTTGGAAGATCGAATCATGCTTGGGGTCGAAGCCGGATATGTGGGATTGTTCAATGATCGATCGCGTGTAATATTTGGGACAAAGAGACAGTCTGTAAGATGGTACATATAGGTCTTTATGCACATGCGTCATCGATCTGTGTGTGGTGATCGGCTAGGCTCGATTATCATAGCATTTTCGGTAAGATAAGACTTGTTACGTAAGAAATACACCTCAATGATGGCATTCCCATGCCGTAGTCTATTCTCAGATCCGCAGTCTTCCTTTAATCCTCAAGCTTTCAATCCACCCGATCACGAAAAGGCCACATTACAAATCCAAATCAAGTTTACAGTAATGCGATTGCGCTATTTTTGTTCAAGCTTGCAATTGGGCGGACACTCGTCAGTCAGCAGCCTATAAGTAGAGTGCTGTACTAATTCCCGAGGAAAACCGAAGTAACCTCCGTTTCCCTCCATCATGAGCTCAATCACGTTGTATACTGCCAAGGTGTGTTTGACGGTATATCGCTAACCATTCTTATTCACTGATTGGTTCGGGTCTGGGGACCAGGTCTGCCCATACGCGCATAGGGTACGTCTGTTCAACTTGGAATAGTGTTGCATTCAGTAACAACGAGCTGGAATGAAAGGTAGAGATTGCGCTCGCAGAGGCCAAGGCCAAGTTTAAAGTGCACCAGATTGATCTGCTGAACAAGCCCGAGTGGTATGCCCCCAAGGTGAACCCAGCGAGCAAGGTAGCTTAACACCCTAGCCAATCGAATGATTTACGTCTTAGTTACCTTTTACACAATATAGGTTCCTGCTATCGCCTACGGCGGTCCTGACGTTCCTCCAGAGAACCCGTCTCCTGAATCGGTCAAGCTCACCGAGTCGCTTGTCCTCGTCGAGTTTGTCGCCGACCTCTTTCCGGAGGCCAATCTCCTTCCTAAGGACCCTGTTCTGCGTGCGAAAGCCAGATTCTTTATCGAGGTTGTCAGTTCCAAATACGCTCCTGCACAAGGCAAGTTCGTCATGCGCGGAGAAGGATACGAAGATCTTCTGGCAGCTATCGAAGCGATCCAGGATATCCTTCCTACTACTGGCAGCTACGCTATAGGAGAGCAATATACCATCGCAGACATTGCCATTGCACCATTCCTTGGTCGCTTGATGGTTGCTTGTTCGAACGACTTGGGCAAGTTTCCGGCTGGACAGGGTAGTGAAATCCTCAAAGCGTTGAGCAATGAAAAGTATGCTAAATTCAGCGCCTACACCGGGCGCCTCTTGGCTCGTCCAAGCTATCGCGCTACCTTCAATGAGGTACGTCATTTTGTAGGGTAGATAGGTCAGTTTCCCAGATTCAATGATCCGATCATGCAGGAGCATGTCAAATCATTTTATGCCAAGCGGTACGTTCGACCATAGTAGGTGATGGAATCCCCGAAGATCGGATGAATGTGGTTTCTGTGATAGACAATCAGGTTGTACATGTATAAGTCTCATACTGCGTGTACTTGCATCTCCGACGAAAATTGGGTTTTGGAGCACGAAGATAACATCCTGTGCAGAGACTGTACGAACATGTCGGCCACAGATCGGAGGTCAATGGTGACTAACCGCGAGATCAACCTTGATCTGGGACACTGCCCTTGGTGAACACTTGCTTCAAGGTGTGTGATACCAATTCGTTCCCGTTGTGCAGCGAGAAACCTCTTGTCTGACTCTCGTGGCTTGGGCGGATATATAAGTTCTTGTCCTTGTTCGTCCATACTGTCTCGCTTCTTGAAATGAACCCTGACGGCGGCTCTCCGTGACATATATAGTATGCCCCCATCCTCATTACCCGCGAGCGCTGCGATCATGCTTATTTCCTAGGGTCAAATTCAAACGCGCAAGCCGAGTCGATGCTCGCTCTCCTCTTTCTGGATTACATATTAAGACACTCACACCTCGATTCATTTCGAGTCTCCGACTCCTGAATATTTGACGAGGCACCTCATCTTCATGACCACCAGGATAGTCAAGTACTCTTGATCGACCCCAGAATTGGCTTCTGGATCGCACTATCCAGACGACTCCCGAGGACTTGCGCGATAGCGCCGCTACGATGGAATAAGTCACGGGGATAAGAAGGACCAGCGGAGTCTCAGAACAGTTCAGAGAACAATTCATTGCGGGACTCGCCGGGCCGACGGCAGTTTTCAGCTCGAGTTGCTCTTTTGGGTAACAAGGTCGTTCGGCTGGGCCCGGGTATGCGCCTCTTCTGGTCGCACACCCGACCTGCATATCTGTATCATTCAGACCCATCCTTGACGATTACCAACAGGGAGTGGTGTGCAGTATTACTGCTTCCGAGGACGATCCACCTATATTGATCAAGACCACTGTAACGGCTCAGCGCTCAAATTTAACTGAAGGGTAGCTGTAGTAATGACGACGAGTTAATTTAATCCGTGCTATCAATCATCGAGATCTGTGCCATAAGAGTGACCACATCTGCAATGTCAGACTGAAACGATTGAAAGGACGAAGAACAAATTGAAAGTAGAGTACGTGACGTGCCTTTCTAGCCCCGACTCATAACCCGCTGCGACGAAGCCAAGTCTTCAGTTGTTCTCGATTTGGCACATCCAAGCGTCCACGTCACCCAGTAATCACCGATATCAACCTCGTCACAGGCCTATGATGATACTCATAACCCATAGGATCCAGTGTACCATGGAGAAATTGTTTGCCAAGGTACTGGTCTCAGATCCAATTGGGAGTTCCAATTACACGGAGCTGGTGCGGCATGCGCTGGTCCGTGACTAGCTGTCCTGGAACTACACACTGGCGTGTCATGAAATTTTAGGAGGTGGTCCAGTTACTTAACAACAGTGACACTTGAGTCTTCGGAGGACCACCAAGGTCGCTTGACTCGGAGGTGATTCAGAAGCTCAGATAACTTGAAACTCGAGTTTCGAAGACCCAACTGGGTAGTAACAAGATCAACATGCAATCGCGTAGGTGCACATAGAGATTCCGAGGCAGGGATCAAGTGCTTACCATAGAGCACGCCGCAAAGTACGGTCGGAGTCGTGTATACATTAAATGCCCCCCGCTGGAAGCTTCTTTGGATTGTCATGGAGAAAAACCGTTATGTACCTGCTGAACCGCAGCTCTTTCTTGGGCTCACCGCTGAGTGTTCACGAGTGGAGGCAAATAATGTGGCTTTCAATATTAACGCTTACAGACAATGGGAATTTAATTTTCCGAAAATAAGAGCAAACAAGAAAGTTTCAGAGTCCGCGACACTGAAAGAAATGTTCTAAAAAGGCAAGTATTGTTTTGAGGACAATGCAAGTTGGACGACAAAAAGACCAGGCAGAGCACAATGACACATATTTACCCTCCTTATTGTTTCTCGTCACCAACACAGCTTATTATCACGTTGTCGCAGTCCGGCGATATATATCATTCACCTTTACTGCTTAGTTCCTTCCCTCGTCTCTTTCATGATTGTGGACGACTCGGATTCTCCACACCTCGTCAGCTTGAAACTCTAATCTACTCAGGCAGAGAATACGGCTTGAAATGAGCTCGCGTATGTCTCAGCGTTGCCTCTTAGATTTGCTGCTCAAAGGCTCACTGGTCTCTAGTTCTCCCTCGCCCTTCTCTCAAGCGCTCTCCTCGTACCCGCACCCGAAAGAACTCCATTTCTATGGATATGGACACTGACTATGTCCATTCTCTCGATTCCGCTCTCGTTCATCAGAAAACCCGACCTCCGCCGCTCCAAATCATCGAAGAGTTGTCGGAGAACGAGCAGAACTTCGACACTCATTCGCCAGCGACTGCGCGTCCATTCCACTTTGCTCCGCAACACGCCTCCAGCATTACCCTTTCCGCCTATACCTTCTCAATTGACGACGCACCACGTTCACCTGCCCTTTCTGCTTCCTTCTCCACTTCGGATAGTGCCTCCAGCGAAGATGTTCCGGCCACTCCTGGGATTTCAGACGGCGAGGACGAACACGACTTCATACTTGCTACACCTCGTCTTCGTCCCAAGCGGATCTCCATCCGCCCTCTTTGTATTATGAAGACGCGATCCTTGATCTGTAAAGAAGATGAGGACATTCACAATTGTTTGGACAGTTACGACAAGGAGGATGTTGTCACACTTTCGGTGACAGAGGAACAACCCAGACACATCACTCAGTTTCAGATGGCGACGGAACTCGCCCAGGAGTCAGAGCAAGATTTCTACGTCCGCGAATTCGAAGATTTCATCACCTTCTCCACCGTTGTACCTTTCGTATATTCTCCAGCACGTCGAGACTCTCTTACACTTGTTGTCGAGACGTCACCCACTGTCGCGATTCCAAGACCGAAACCTCGGGGTCGTAGCAGACACTCGAAGCCACTTCCCCTTCTGCCTCCCGCTACTCCCCCCATTTCGTCTTTCCCACCAATCCCCATATTCCCTCTGGTGCAGACGACTGCTCAGAATCCAGTCGTCCGCCGGAGGCGCAACGTCCCATCTCTCCCCAGTTATCCGCCCCCACCTACCCCTGCAGAGCCTCGACCGCTCCCTCGAATGTCAATTCCCCTGGATATTGATGATAGTCTATTTTCCGAAGAGAATTTTAGTGGATCGATCGTCATTCAGTCAGTTTACGACACAGAAGAGGATACAAGCATATTCCCTCAGCCTTCTTTCGCAAATACAGCGTCTGCAAGTACTCACACGTTCCAATCGGCATTGCCAGAAACTCCCGTTTCAGCCATGTACGGTGAAGTGATTCTCCCTCGTTCGAGCACGGACTCGGATGCTCCCCGTTCTTCCATCGACTCCAGCTCCTCATTTGCGTCTTCTACGTCTTCTGCTTCACCATTTTCTTTCCAGAGCTCGCATCTCTGTGAAGATGATGAACTTGAATGTACGCAACGGTTGCGCAGCCGTTGGTCCTCCAGTACGCTAGGCTCCCTCGCTCTTGAACCATCGCGCACGACTACGCTCTTCTCGCCTATCAAAAGTGTCTTGCACGCTCGGACGCGCTCTGCTGCTTCCCCAGCCCAGAAGTTTTCACGAAAGATACCTGCCTTCATTACGCCGCCGAGGCTTCCTAAGAACAAAAGCACTCGAAGCAGGCACATTCGCCAGCAAGGATCGCGGTCGTCCACCTCAAGTTCGGGAAAAAGTTCCGTCGAACCTAGTATTGGTGATGGACCCTCTGTCGGGTTGAAGCGGAAACCTATCCCCATGTTGATGTTCCTGCGGTCTTCCTAATCCACTGAGACGAGTTGACGACCTGAATTCGGACGAGGTGATCTATTCGATGCAACGCAAGGTCAATCCTACTGGTGGCTTACAATACAATCACTTTCGATGTTCATGCTAATTCAATCATCTTTAATCTTATTTCCTTTTCCTTTCTCCCTTCGAACGCTCGGGTCTCGTCATCTGATTCTGGTCGGCTTATTGTTGACAGTCACGGACATTTGACGCATTGTCACATTCATTCGTTTGCTATTGTCTGCATCTTCACCCTCATTCACCCCCCATACTATCTGGCCCACATACACACACGATCATTTTGCTGTAGCCTATGCTCTGTAGATGCGTCGCACGCATACACTTTCGGACATCCGTCTTTTTTTTTTTCTCCAGTGGAAAGACTCTACTCCTACCTCTGTCAATCTTTGTAGCCATAGCATCATGAACATATGAATCTTTCATTTCAGCCATACATCACGCTCCAGTTTGTTTTGAACCGAAGGTATGGGCGAACTTGATCAAACTGGAGACTTTGGGTTAACCTCTCAATGGTCATTGACTTTAGGCCGAGTGCCAGAAAGTCAACGCGTCTTATAACGGTCCATCGGGAAGCACCGATCATGCTCCATTTGGAAAAGAGAAACCCACAAGCGCCGCCCGAAGCGCACGACCAACTCCGGCCACTCACGCTTTCTGATGCAAACCAACAGTGTCTATCCGGGGATCGTCACTGCTCCCATCAGTGTAGCAAACTCCGTGAAGGGGGAGGCCCGAGGTGGAGGGTCGAGGGAAGCACTGCGTGCTCACGCGCGAGCCTTCTTGCCTCTCCGAGTCACTCCCATCAGCTACTATGCTGCTTGTCATGGCTTCCCTGCCCTCAGTACGTTTCCGCGCTGTAGCAGCTCGAGCGAATAAGATATGCACGCCGACGAACAGCACGCCATCCGCCAACGATATCACCTTAGTGGGTGAAAGGGGTTGGCGTTAGCCAAGGTGACGTTTTACACTTGCAGGGATGGACGTACTCTGCCGAAGAGCGCTGAATATAGTGATCTCTGAGAAGTGCGCCACATATCGGGGATTCTGCCACATACATACATGTGTCGTTCTCGTTAGATCCACGCCGAACGGAGACCCACTGTGAACTCTTACCGACCAAGTCCCCGATGCCTTGACGTGTGGCAAAACAGGTTAGATCCTGTTCCAATTCGGCGGTCGCTCTAAAGGAGGGGGGGAGAGAGATAACGACGCACCCGTGATTCCAAAGCCTACGCCCATTCTCACACTGTCACACCAAATGCCGTGAGCGGTCGAGTGAGTGACGACAAGACAAGACATTGATCGATAACTCGAAACCACGAACCCGAGCTCCGCAGGGTCGGACGTGAGCCCTAGCACCGGCGCCATCATTGCAATGTGTAACGATCAAGTAAAGGGTGAAGGAAGTGGCGGCAATACGACCTGTTCGAGTGGCAAACACACTGACTCACAGTGCCAGAGAAGAAGCCATACAAGATTCCGAGTATTATCACGCTCGCAACTGTTTTGAGCCAGATCATCCCAATGATTATTATGCCGCATACGATCGTAGTGAGGATCGTCTGATCAACAACTCCGATGAATGGTAGCAAATCGACCGACAAAACTCCCTGCATTGATAATGACCAGCTGTATAAGCCGCACGAGTCAAGTGAGTGACGGCGTGAGATGGAGTGCTATGCATACTGAGTAGAAAGAAATCGAGATACTGAGCCCATGTTGAAGAGAATCTATCTGGAAATAAAAGTAGGGATACATATACGCAACCTGAAAGAGAGTGAATCTAGACACCGTCAGCACGCAGTGTAACTGGCACCAGGCCACCCAGGCCAGAATAAAGTCATACCTAGAACGCATGAGGATGCAGGAAAGGAACAACAACACAGTGACAAATGTGGCACTGATTCATACACCCACCCGGAATCCCATGGGACCATTCAACAATTTGTTCAACATGATAGTGTGTACGACACCACCAAACGATTCACCCGAAGCAACTATTGACATCATGACCATTCGCGGACGGTCGAAATGATGTGAGAGAATTGCAAGGCTCGAGACGTTACTGTACATCAGCCCCTGATCGATCCCGGACATGACTCCTTGTGCGAGGAAAACCTGATCGAAATGCAAGGTCCATCTTAAGATAAAATCATTCTCACAGAATCACCTGATAGTAACTCCCAGGTTGTACCAGGGATAACATGAAGATGGTCACAGATTGTGATATAGCACCGGCTATGAATAGGTGATAGCTATTGATACTGGTAAGAATTTTCAAGTCAGGCGAGAGATATTTCTATCCTCACAGATAGCCAATGTCATAAAGCGGACCCTAACATAACCACGCACGGGATCGATTGCAGTTACAAGAAGTGTGGCTAAGCTGCCAATCCATCTGGACGACATTGGTGAGACGTTTGAAGTAGGGAGGCAAATGTTACTCACGACAAGTCAAAACTCGGCCTGATATACGCCGGCATTGGTATACTCACTGGTATTAGGGGCCGGCAATAAGTATTTGGAATGCTTTCCGCTCACCCAAAACTACAGAACTGCGCGAGAAAACTTGAACATGTACGCATGTCTGCTGCAACCTAAACGACCAATGATCTTACGCTCCCAGAACGGTACACCAGGCCGCTACGCCACCCTCTGGTAAATCAAGCTTTGTAATCGAATGAGGAGAGGGTAGAGATTCGGAGTCTCCGAGTCCGTGGCTTTCTTGAGGGGTGACACGGTAACCTCATCTTCCAAAGAGGGGGAATAGATTTTGCCGGAGAGCTCGAGGATAAGATAAGAGGATATGGGTGAAGATCTTGGCTCGCCCCTATAAACAAATACAGCACGAATTCGCATGCCGAAATTTTGCAATCCTAGAAATACTATGAACGGACTGGGGTTTTTATCCCACTGACTATAATTTCGACATGGCCGACCAGTATAGAAGGCTTTATTTTTTTAACTGCTAGACGCCCACCGCCCAATCGCATGAGAGTACTAAGATAAGTATTCTTACCGATGGTCTGGAACCAGCTCTTGCAAAAGCCGAGACCCGCGGATAAGGAACAACATTGAAGTCATAACAACATTCGAATTTCGTACGGCGCAAGAAGGTCTTCGGCGCCTGAAACACGGTTCAAGTATGTTGGGACCGACTGTCGGTCGAAGTAAGCAAGGTCGAAGGACCAATGGCTTTCTTGTCTCTAGATAGAATCAACCTGACAAGCTCAAAGTAAAAGCAAAGATACGTTATTACTAGTCACCTCTGGGAAGATTGGGTATATGGAAGGATCCGAACGCTCAATGCATCAAAAGTGCACCGGACCTGCTTGTATGCATGCGGGTTGCGAAACTACCCAAGGCTTAATCAAGCAGGAAAGGCTCGCTTGAAGAGGATGATCGAGAATAGTTGGGTGCGTGCGCACAGCAACAATGACACAGCCATATGCACGGACGATAAAAAGATACATATTTTTGAAGCCACGTTTCCGGCGAGCGCTGTCCCTTCTGTCTTGAAAAGTCGCATTTACAAGGCAGGGGTTACTCAGTTTAGGTAGATGTTGTGGAAAACGTATCTGTAAACGTCGCTCTATGCGCCGGGATAGTGGGCTGAGAGGATGGGCGGGAGTCCGTGGTGCCAGGTAGGGGGTGGGAAAACCTCGCAGACACCAATCGAGATCGCACGGTCCAGACCTCGGCCTCAGGCCTCAGGGGAGTAGTGAGCTCAGTGCGCTGCGAGGTGCCGGGATGGGAAATGAAGGCAAATTGTGATGGGTGGGTGCGCTGAAACGGGGCTCGGACGAGCGCTGCTTGAAGGTGGAGAACCTACTACGAGTCTTTTTCTTGGAAAAACACTCTGCCGAACAAATTATGTAATCAAAGTTAGGAGTCGTTCATCATGTTCACGTTCAAGTTGGAGAAACACTTCGAGAAACAGCCTGAGATCATAAGTATGCGATAACCTCCCCGTCATCCATAACTAAGCTCACTTCCTTCCAAGGCGCCACTCGATCCACATATCTTTACATCTATCTGATCACCAATGTAGATCGGATCCTTTTGCACGAGACTCCATCTCAAATTGTCGTTTACTAAAACAGCAGCGTCTAATCGTGGATCGTGATGTCCTCAAAGCGTACGTCCGTGTTCACCTCGCCGCTGATACGCATTCGTAAAGGGTATTCAAGGGTCAAGGCAGGTACATCCACTCACACGTTGGTTTCTATCCCCTTTTTCTCAAGAATCACTTCTCCGTTGCTTTCGCTGTCTGGGTTTTTCCGCGTCGCGGAGGCCCGGGATAGTAAGATACGCACGCCGACGAACATCAAGCCAGCTGCCGACGAGAGCGCCTTGACGACGAAGGATAAAGGGAATCAGCCAGGGTCACTCTCTATACATGGCAAGATGTACGCACTGCGCAAAATAGGGCTGGCGCCCACCAGATATAGCGACTGGTAAGGAGCGCACCACATATTGGGGAACCTGCAACACACAGGTTAATTCGTTTCATCGGGCCGAGCGCGGAACGAGACCTGAAAAATAGGAGTCTTACCAATTAGATCGCCGATGCCTTGACGTTTGGAACAACATCAGATTAGATTGTGAGTTGACGATCACTCTAGAGGGTAAAGTAGCGGCACACCCGTGATCGCAAAGCCAACACCCATTCTCACGCTGTGAGGCCAGATGCCACGAGAGCGGTTGAATGAGCAACAAGATATGATCGAGAGCACGAGAACACGAACCCGAGTTCCGCAGGGTCGGATGTAAGCCCAAGCATAGGTGCCATCATGGCGACGTCTAACAGTTCAATGGTGGAATCAGTGGCCACACAACCTGCTCCTAGGACCTGATACCTACTTATCCCAGAGAAGAAGCCATACAAGATCCCGAGTGATATCACACTCGCGACCGTTCCCAACCAAATCATCCCTACAATCAGTATGCCACATACGAAGGTGGTCATGATGGTTTGGTCTACGACCCCGACGAATTGTAGCAGAAAGGTAGCCGCAATACGTCCTACAGAACTCCCCGCAGCCATATAGACCAACTGAAAACCTATATTAGTCTAATAATTAAATTCACAAGTCGACGTGGCTGACCGAGTAGAAAGCAACCGACGTGCTAAGACCATGTCGGAGAGTGTCGACCTGATAATAAAAGTAGGGATACATGTATGCCACCTGGAAGAGCATAAACCTAGAGATCTATCGTCAGCGTCAGTCCACAACTTGGGAGCAGAACAGATCCCTACGCAAGTATCGTCAAAAGAGATGGCATCTCCGTGAAACACTTCTTCGTCGCCTTCCAGAAATTGACAGGCGTTCTCTCTTGATATGTGGAATCATATCGAGAACGGACAAGGACACACGATAGAAACAACAACACAGTGACAAAAGCAGCACTGATTCTTACCCCCGCCTTGAATCCCATGGGGCCATTCAACAGCTTGTTCAGCATGATGGTGTGCACGATACCCCCAAGTGATGCACCCGATGCAACGAGCGTCATCGCGGCCGTTCGTCGATGCTCGAAATGATGTGAGATGATGGCGAAGCTCGGCACGTACATTAGCCCCTGACCGATCCCGGACATAACGCCTTGGGCAAGAAAAACCTGGTTACATGTCAGATCATTTCCAACAAAAATTTATTCTCAAGACTACCTGGTAGTAACTCCCAGGCCGTACGAGGGAGAGCATAAAGATTGATACAGACTGCAGTATAGCGCCGGTAATGAACACGTGGTAGCTACCGATGATAATGAGAACTTCCGAACCAGGAAAGTGACAACGATCTCACAAATATCCGTTGTCAAAAAGCGGACCACAAATGGGACCTATTGCAGTCGCAAGAAACGCGGCTAGACTGCCAATCCATCTGCGTGACATTGGTAAGAGGTCTAATATCATAGAAGCATTCAACTCACGAGACAGCTGACGCGCTCTCGTTCTCAAGATATTGTTGAGCGTAGAAGGCTTGTTTCATTTCCATAATCAGGAATAAAGGTATGACCCGCATGAAAGCTCACCTTGATATACACCGAAAGAATTCGTATACCTACCATTGGTGTGAGTAGTAATGAGTGCGTCAGGCGCCTTTCACTCACCCAAAGCCACAAAATTGTGCAAGAAAACTGCAAGATTCTCAGTATGTTCGTCTGCAGCAACCTGAACGACCAATAATCTTACGCTCCCAGAACTGTACACCAGGCCGCTACGCCGCCGTCCGGTAAAACTGGCTTTGCAACTAAATGAGAAGACGATGGAGATGGAGAAGGATTATCTATGACGATGATCTTCGGGGTTGTTGAAGCATCTTCCGAGCAGCGAGTGCGCGTGCGTGGAAAGCCCATCTTCCCAGAGGAGGACACGAGTAAAAGAAGTCTTGGCCAGTACTATAAAGAAATTCAGCAAGGGTCTGCATGCCGAGATTCTAAGTGGGCACCTTGAAAAGTCACCAATCAGATGATTGCCATTATCATCTCGTGACTGCTAGCCTCTTCGGAACACCCAACGTTTTGGTATCGGCTCCATAATGCCCGATGGAGAACTGTTAGATCAGGTCATCTGGAACGGTCTTTTGGAAAAGCCAAAAGAGCACTTTTATTTTACGTGTGCAATAGAGTCACTATTCGGTGCGCACGCAAGAGTTGAAAACGAGGCTCGGTGGCTAGTCTTCTCCCGTTTGTAAATGCGCTTCCGTGTGGTGAAGATAAGCCTACCAACTGGGAGCCTTCCGGGCCCCGAGGATTTCGCTCTTCAGGGGGGAAGGGAACATAACCGTGAGTCGGGCGGAATTGGCGGCCGTGCAAACTGTACATAGATACAGTTAGTAGAGTTTCGGACCGGAAAAGTAATTTACATAACGGCACAAATTTGTTCTGGACTCTTTCTGAGGTCCAGGCTGATCCTGACTCCGTCTTATCCAAATATAAACTTTGGGGAAAAACGGCTGTGGAAAGGACTCACCATGGCGCAGTTTCCAACATCGAGATAAATATGAGGCTCCAGGGTATGTTCGCGTACATTGTCTCCTTGCCAGCCAATTGCACTGGTTGCGCCGAATCACTCTGATTACTACTGTACCATTGGAGGTGCAATTCGGATAGCCTCGCCGCCGCCCTCCTTTCGGACGTAAATTTCTGTCAAGGTTGCATGCCATCAGGCTGGGACTCGATATTCGTTTCCATATATCACGACACAAACCGTTGAACGGACCCAGATGGGGTATGAATCAGTGCTTCTGCGTGTTTGTTCCTAGCGTCCTCCCTCGGCATCACGTCAAGAGATTATCAGTTCCTGTTGATTTCTAGAAGCTGACAAAGAAATGCATTAAAGGGATGCCTCTCTGTGAATGGGGGAGTGCGTGTGAGTGATGTGACCTACGAGAAAGGAAAGGTTGGGCGAAGAGCAACATTTCTCGACCGAAACCGGACCCGAAACTGCCGGTCGAGAGCGCTCTGTGTGATGGACGCGAAAAACGAATGTATGGACTACTACATAAGCCAAGACAACTTGAAAGGGCGAGCGCCGAGTACTGTCACAATTTGAAGGAGTCACGAGAAGGAAGAAGAGAAGCGGCGGTGACTCACTTCGCTTCTCACGCGCAAGCCCCCAATATTTGGGTTTGGTTTCTATCTGTGATCTATCATGTGGAGTGATACTACAAAACGGTGAACATGTCAAGATTCACGATCTTCCAGGGGGAATACGTCATGTATCCCTACTTTTAATGTGTCCAAGTTAACCCTCTTCAATATGGGCGTAGCATCTCCACAGATGTTGTGCTCGTTAGACTGATGCTGGGGTCACATCGAGTCACATCAATGCAGGGGTTGTGTTGGTTGATTTGCGGCTGTGTTCTTCCTACCATTCAAATCAGAGTAGTCGACCAGACGATTGTCACGACCATCTTATGTGGCATACCGATGCATCGTTATGGCTTTCTTGGGATGAGCATTCCAACGGGTCCAATGACTTCACTAGACAATGATGGCGACGATGCTGCCAGTGGGACTTGCGTCCGAGCCTGCGCAATCGGGTTTGTGATTCGATTTATTGATCATGTTTCGTCATTGATTCAGCCACCCACGACATCCAGTTTGACAGTGTGAGAATGGGTGTCGGCTTTGCAGTCACGAGTGCACGATTCTTAATTCCTCTTGAGAAATAGAATCACTGGCAAATTCGTATGTGACGAGACGTGTGTGCCTCGTATCTAGGTATTGGCGACCTGATTGGTGAGTGTCCAATTTGGGGCAGCGTTGTGCGCTCGGTTTGACGAGACGAGGGTACATACTTGTTTACGTCCCCACCCTCATACGTTCTTGGTATCCCGATAGTACGTGTTGCGCTCCTCACTGCATTTGTTATACACGGTGGGCAGCGGCGCCCTTTTGCGGAGTTGAGTCTATTTTGTATGACTCTATCATCATCCGCTGCAAGTGCCATCTCGCTCGCAAGTGCTGCCTTTCAAGCTGGACTTTCCCGTACTGTTCATAACTCGAATGAGGAGGGAAAACTGGGTGGGTCTCGCTGGAACGTCATTGCAGACGGGGCTCAATCTCGATGCCATCTTCGATACCAGCGATAGGGTAGGCTCGTGACATGATCAGGTAGATAGGTATAGCCGCAGAGACCACTTCAAAGGAACGAGCGCTTGCTACAAGTGAAGATGCCGTCGAGCATTTATAGCCCTGGCCACTTCATTTCCGCCTCCGTTTGCGAGCATTCTGAGA
>JBBPOM010000923.1:0-15865 GCA_038091455.1 Leccinum uliginosum | reverse complement strand
GATCTGTAGAGCTGGAGAAGCTGGAGAGCTGTTGGCCCTGAGGAGTCTGGAGGAGACTGTAGGAGACTGTAGATCCTGTATGGTCTGGAGAGCTGGAGGAGCTGGAGAGCTGTTGGGTCGAGCTGTTGGGTCTGGAGAGCCTGTAGTCATCTGGTAGTCGTCTGTGGGGTCTGTGGGGTCTGTGGGCGAAAGTGTAGTTTGCTGATTTGAACGAGGACCCAAAGAAGGGGAAGGCTAGCTACTTACTTTCGACAACGTCTCTGATACATTGGACTAGCTCTTGATTCGACCAAAAGCTCAGCAAGGATCGGCCGCATGGAGTCATCACACTTTGGAAATGGATCCTGTGACCCTTCATCTTGCCGCATTGTTGCTAGTCCTGTCCACTACAATCATCTGATGTTTCGACTTCGTAGTATTCCACAAGAGTCGGCACCCCCGTGATCCCCTTGACATTTTCCATCATCATCCTTTCATTCTCTGTATTCTCGACCCAGTGGTCCTTGATAATGTATGCCTGATCTTGGCGACGAACAAGATAAACGATGGTTCCTCATCCCAAAAAACTTGGAGATGAGAAAAGCACTTGAAGGATTTCGTATGAATTCCGCTTCACCTCGATCCGCCCCATTCAGGGCAGCAAATGAATGTCATCGGTGAGGGAGACGTCAGCAAGAAAGGGTGGGATGATCACGATGGGGAGTGCATCAACGGTGGACATTATCCCAGGTTCTTTGTTCTCGACGCCTTCTTCGTCATTACGGACCACTTCTTCGTCATCATGAACGGCTTCTTCGTCATGACGGACAGCTTCTTCGTCATCATGGATGACTTCTTCGTCTTCGCAAGCCTCTTCTTCGTCTTCATGGATAGGGGACGGGAACCCTGTTGGTTTGACAACAAATATTCTGTGTGAAAGGCGAGTGAAAGGGGTGGGGTAGATAGTAATGGTGTGATTAGTGTTTAAAAGTCCGGTCCAGTCCAGTCTTTTGCCTAATTTGGAAAAGACCGGACCGAGACTGGTCCTGGGAACTTCCTGATATGGAAAAAACTGGACTGAGACCGAAAAAGACCGCAGGACCGGTCTTTTGAAAAGACCGGAAGACCGACCAATTGAAAAATACTATCGACTCCTGGCTTCCTGCACATAATTTTCCTATGTAAATCGGTTCAGAGACCGTCGAGATATTAGCATTTTAAAAGTACATGTCATTCTCGAGTTAATGGACTTACAAAACACATTTCGAGGTACCCGATCGCATGGGAACTAAGCTTAGCGACGGCTGTACCGGGTGTAGCCGAGACCCCCGGCTTCCATATCCGTCAAGATTTACGTAAATCGGCCCACCTGCGGTAAGGATATGCCCAATATCGGGTGCATACCATTTTGGAGGAGACTTTTTGAAAATATATCATAACTCGGTCAAATAAAATCGTAAAAATGAGCGAAAATTAGGGTAAATATAGAACTATACTACCTAATAGGGGCCAACATCTGTCGCCGGTCTGGACCGGTTAGGACCAGTCTTTTTTGGTCTTTTGATTTTCCAGAAACCAAAAGACCAGGACTGGTTCTAAATTAATTCTAGGAAAGACCGGACTGGTTAGGACCGGTCCTAGCGGTCCGGTCCGGTCCGGTTCTCGGTCTTTTGTCAGTCTTAGGACCGGACTTTTAAACACTAGGTGTGATCGAAGCCGACGCATTGTCTGCCGCCGCTGCCGAACACGACGGCCGCAAGAAGGTTAACAAATCTTTGTGTGGATCACGATGGATGTCGAAAGGATAAGTGACGCAAAGCCCAGAGCGGTTGTATAGGTGAGCACGCATCATGCTCCCGCCTGCCATTGCATAAGGATAAACAGAGTACGAAATGTCGCCAGAGGTTGATCGAGGAGGGCGAGGTAAGACTTGGTGTGAATCTTCATGAGACAATTGGCGGGGTCCATTTTTCAGTAGTAGTATACTTGGCGGAGGACAACGGAGTCAGCCCATGTCAGCCATTGTGGCGGCAGGACCAAAGCACAGAACAAGGTTCACATATGCCCGTATATCCGTGAGAGGGACAACATCACCTACACGGTCCCCAGAAGTGCGCACCGCTCTCTTAAGAATGTACATTTGGATTGACAAGTCACGACCTCCACTTAGAAGATGCTGAGGGACAATGTCAAAATGTTGGACATAAGTCAAAAACTGGTCGGCCCACATCCATTGTTGATGAGGTTTCACCAAGGGTCGCATGATAAGACGGAGTTGCATGATGGAATGACCTGCTGACTGTCAATTTAGAAAATACACTAGCAATGAACTCAAGATCGTGCTCCCCTTTCATATTCATACTACTCATCGGCCACGTGAATGAATGATCGGTATTAATTATGACTGTGTCGTAATGCCCATACAGCCACTCGCCTTCCGGGGGCAACACATGGAGAGTTTGTGCGGATAGTATGGAATGTGTGTGGAACTCGGTCGTTTGCAGGTAAAGTTTGAACCAAACTTGAAGGTCCTCAAATGGGAGAGAAAAATTTGATACTCTTCGGATACTGCCAATTGGACGCACGGCATGAATTCCTTTAGCTCACTCATGGGAGTAGAAATCGGCAAGGGCCGCTCGTAGATCTGGAAGTCCCAACCGCTCGGTGGCAGCAGTGATGGAGATAGAATATATTGAGGGGTCATAACCAAGGTTGAAGGCCACCCTGCTGATGGAAAAGCTACGATGCGGCAAAGGCGCATGTTCCTCTTTTGATGACTCCAGAGCCAGCACACGGGAGAAATAATTGGTCGGTCGTCTGGGGGACACCGTCTGGGGTTTATATGGTTCTGCAATTCCATTGTTGTTACGATTGTCTCTGAAGTTCACTATGTATCTCTTTTCTCTTTCTTTCTGCTTCGCTTATCACCTCTACTTCGTCTTCACTTTGTATCATAGACCTCGGGCGACTTCGTCTTCCTTTCCACGTCACTGATGGTCCGACATTTCCCTATCTCCTTTCTGATCTTTTCCTATCTTTGTCTAGATCCTCTGACTCATGATGACGCCATTGCTTCATCAGCTATCTGTCATCACTTCGTCATGTATGCTTACTCCTCCGCAGCTTCTTACTCATCCATACTGCGGATGACGCATTCCTTCTTCGTGATTCTATCACGTTCCATCTCATTAGTACTTAAGGACTGTCTTGTCATTTGTAAACCCCAAGCTAGATTGCGATAATGAAGTGTTGCATGTCATGGTAGTATGTACGGCCTGTGACCTGTTTGAGTGACGAAACACCTTCTTTGAAATGAGAGAACCCTGTAATGGGATGGAGCACAGAAAATCTGAAATCTATTTCGGCAGGGCCCAATGCATTGATGCTCCACTTGAGGTCGTGATCGCCGAACTGCTTGTGAATGTGGTGGAGCAATTCAGTGGTGAGAAACCAACTGGGACAGGATAAGGAAAAGTTACGGAAGAAGGGTTGGTCGACACTGTTCAAGTTCAGATGGATCTTCTGTGCTTCTCGGAACTTGTACGTCTCGACATCTTGAGGATCCGCTTTTGTAGCTATAACCGCAAGTTTGGCAAGTGTGTTTGACACGGTGCATAGCTCATGTTGAAAGGGATCCCCGAATTCTTTGTACATTGCTGTCGTTATTGGTGATCATGTTTTCCCACAGACGCCAGCGAGCATGGCTGCTTCGGGCATGTCAACGATATAACTGGCTATAGAGGTGAAACAATAGCTTTGGTAGCCGCGGGGGTCGGATAACATGGCCCCGATCATGGCGGCATGTTTCAAGGGCTCGAGGATGATATCTAGACAATGGTGAATGAGTCGGTTTTCGAGTACCCCTTTCATGTGCTTGTTTTTGTGGTGAAATTTTGGCTCAGGGAGGAGGGCAGCGAGCAGAAAGGCGTGGGAGGATAATTTGAAACGAGTGGCCATCTTGATGTTGGCCAGGCTGATGAGGAGGGGGTGAGTGACACGGTCGCCCATCAAGACCGAGATATTCATCTTGTCCGAAGAAAGTATGGCACCGAGTAAGGTTGCACCCTGCAGAAGCTGGGACTGGTGGAAGTTAGTACAAGTTCTCGTGAAAGAGACCTTACTGACCTGCATCTCCCAAGCATCGTTTCCCGACATCCATTCAGTGTAGACACGGTAAAGGTGATTGGCTGTCTTGTACAACCGATATGGTACAAGCTCGATCGCATTCATAAACATCGGATTGTTGAACAAATATTCCAGGAGCTCGAGCAGGTCACGCCAGTAGAGAAAGACATTGCGTTTCGTCGGATGAGAAGTGGAAATTTGACACGACATCCAGCGGGGACCACCTGGTAACATTTCAGCCCGTTTTCGCAGTTCCTTAGCTGTTCGAAACGAGATAGGTAAGAATTTCATCTAAAGCAAATATACACGAGTGCATCTAATGAGCCAGAAAATGGCAGAGACAAACCAGATCCAGGGACAAAAGAGAATCAATTGTGTTCATGCTCAAACTTGAGTGAAGAAGCCAAGAGGCTAATTCCCAGTCACCTCGAGAAGCGAATGGGTAGTAAATATTCGAGGTCCAGTACTTGCTTAGTTCGTCTGCTTCAAACCTGTTGAGAAATGTTTTACCTCCCTCATATGCTTGGGCGGCTCCAGGAAAAAACTCATTCATGGAGGAGCGTTCTGGTGAGTCTTCTGCTGGTGCACCGTCAGGCCACTCGTTTCCGTTTGATTCATCATAAACTTGCATGGCCGAGGACTCGTCGACAGCCACTGGCATGGTGTCCAAGTTGTGATCTAGTCTGGGAATAAGTTGTTCAGGGAGATGAACGAGATTGTCATTCCAGTTTGCACAACCTGACCGTGGTTGGCTCATATGTCTTGCCACAGATCCATGGTCTGCAAATCTACCCTTGCCGCAAGAAGGACAGCGAAGCATGATACCCGTAGGGGAATGAGATCTCCTTTCTTGCAAATGAACAAACAAACAACAATTTTAGCGATGCACCAGAGTCCACTCAGGCTGGGACCATGTCCTTCAACATTCCAGCACAAATATCGACATGTAGTTCATCTGTGGACACGTCAAAACGAAAATTTATCAAAGAGGTCTATGCAACGTACTTTGGAGATTCCACTGTAAGTCACAGACCATACTACTAGTAGGCTGAAAAAAAGCTCACAGGAACAGCATGCTGGTGATGTAGAAGACGAGGAAGCATGCCTGGTGCTGGACATCGTTCATGCACCATGTGATGTGTACCGTGTGGAAAGACTTTTAGCAAATTGTGTCGTTTGAGAGCATGAGAAGATCATCGAGCTACATCACTTCAAAGCCCGAAGGTCGCAGAACACAATTGGCAGGAAGGATCTTGATATTGGAATGATTCATACACTATTCAGTACTCATGGTCGGCCTTTACCGATGCCAAAATTTTGCTGGCCTTCTTTGTATGTTCGAAGATCACACAGAAATGGTAAGTGGACACCTTCACTCAACCATCGTTGGGTAGGGCATACTACTTACTTGATGATAATCAGGTATTTTGACTCACACAGTTGGTGGACGGATCCTTGCCATGCAACTTGACTAACAATCTGTTGTGTTACTTAATTTTTTTTTTCTTCAGATGCAGCATTGTTTATATGCACATATGTCTTACCGGTGATTATTTGATATTCTGGCAGGCCTTTCTGCTGCCATATTACTTACACTCAAGGTTACTGTACCATTTTGTGTTGATTTCGTTCGATACATATATGTATGTTACACTCGAGGTTACTACTGTACCATTTTGTGTTGATTTTGTTCGATATATATATGTATTATACTACATTATTTCCATCAGTCTAGTCTTACAATCTGTTTTCATTGAACTACCAACTTATTTGTGAGTTGTTTCCACCCAATCTTTACTGCCGCATCACACCTGTCAACAAGTTTGTCTTTGTCGCCTAAGCACGTCCATGCATACTTACCAGGCTCCTTCCCAACCGATGCTTCGAGTGGGGCTTTGGGGACATCCGAGTGGCGATGTACAGAATTGAAAGACTGCAAACCTTAAGCCCTCTCACACGGCGGCTCAGGCTACATCGGTATCAACACTTTCATCGTCCTTCCACTTCCATCACCATTCAGTGTGAGCACACATGACATACCTCCTCAACATCTCCCACTCGCTTGTTCGCATGGTCACCTGCCAAACACATTGATCGCATCCGCCTTCAAGGATGGCACCTCTCCTTTGGAAATTCCCCGACGGCCTCTTTGATGCATGGACCTCAGATGCTTGGAAACCTCATAGCCTGGGGAACACCAACCTCATCGTCGCATCGGAGTGTATATCATTTACTAATCTGAGGCATGCTGGCTGATCGATCCTGTTGTAGTGCTATGATCAACTGGTCAGATGCCATCGTCCCATCATCCTCGTGCTTCGTTCAATTTCTGCCATTGAAGCCATTTACGTTTCTGGGTCATCGATGAGAACAAACGAAGCAATCGCTCAGGCATTTTTAAGCGGGTCTGGATTCCCTCCTGGCATAGTCGAAGGCAACATAGAAAATACAAAGCAGATACGATCAGATCTTTAATTCCCTGCTCGTCACGATCAAAAAGGAGCTTGCAAGCATCGTGTCGAGGTTACACAGACTGGACCTGCAAAGAGTCTTTGATCCGATGGGGGGCATGTCAGGAATGAGTCTGTACATGAAAGACTTTGTCAACTGAAAGTAGGGACTGATGCAAGGCAGGTTGCCCGGTCTGGTCAAGTACATCATTTGTGTATTCGTTTTGCATGCTTTGATCGCTCGGCCACCTGGGGAGAGCGGTAAGCTACAGCTGACAACAGACATGATAGAACTCGAATTTTCATTGAATGCATTCCTGGCAGTCAGGTCTACAGTTGTGCTCTTGCAGGTACAGGAATCACGGGGGATCACCAAGAAGAGAAGGAGCGGACGATCACCAAGGCAGCATTGAGGATCGCTGAATTGGGTGTGTGTCTTCTCTTTTTTCTCGTCTTGTGGATCACCGGATACCAGGTATGGGCCATTGGCAGGTGCATTGCTCGACAGGCCGGACGACAGAGAGGATATGTGGGTGAATGCAGATGGCGAGCCGTTGTCGGTGTCGGTGTCATCCAAGCCCTCGTGGGTTTGAAGAACCTGTATGACACAAGACTTGTTGCGATCCATGTTCTTGGGAAACCAGCCGATGGTGACCTCAAAAGACCTTTCAAGGCCGCTCTCATGCATGACCTTGTGCTTGTCTTACGACCTTCCTGATGTCCTTGTCGTCGGTAGAACCAATTGCTGCTTGCGTCGTCACTGCAGACCACATATAACCTGCACAGTTTACCGACGCTGGTGGAAGGCCTCATATGTGATTTGAGCAAGGCAGTGGAGGAGAGCATTCAAAACGCCTTTGATATCTCCCGAAGATCGAAAGAGATCATGGCGAAAGGTGGGTGGGATTTGCCTTCAGATTCTGTATCGTTTTGATCATGGCGTGCATTGCTAGAGCCTCCACAAGCTTTGCAAGGGTTGCTCTACAAGTTGCGGGTGCGGACAGAGCCAACCAACGTCACTGCAAATTTGCAGCTGTGCTGTGGGCGAGACTCAAATCGCTCATTGAAGAAATAGTGGAATGTTGCATCAAGGTAGGATTCAACTTTTATGAGTCGACTATTCCCCAGAGTCAGGCTTTCGCTTCTATCAATACACCCTCAAGAAGGTGCTCGATCTCAAGAGAGAGATTTGCTGAGTGGCGTATCATTCCTCGATGGTTTGTGTCATCATCCGTGTGATTGCAAATAGTTGATCACACGGACCCTTGTCAGGCAATTGACAGTAAACCAAGCACTGTATTTTTGGTTTCGCTGGGCAAGTCTTTGGAAAGGCAGGCACACGACGCTGCCAAAGGTCAGCGATTTTTCGACATCGTCGATTTGACCCAATCCTGAGTATAGGATTGAGCTTCCTATAACAAACACTGAGCGCTGGCTATCCCAGGCTGCTATGGCTTTTTCACGAATTCTTTGCTAGCATCGCCGTTGTCTTACCAATCGTGAGTCTCTTTTGGAGCCTTTGAATGTTCATCATGCCAATGACCAAACCAAGTCAGAAATCATCCTTGTGCTTCGTTCGCTTTGTGCCTTCGAAGCCATTTACGTTTCTCAGTCATCAACGAGAATGAATTGAAGCAATCGCTTAGGCATTTTCCAGCGGTTCTCGGTCACCTCCTGGCATGGTCGAAGGCAACAATATTGTGCACATGGTCACCAACGAACTCGATTCTGCACGTTTCGATCCCGTATTAATGCGAGCAGTAGCCGAGAATGTAGAAGTCTCAACAATGTAGCCACCAGGGCTGACGGACTGGTGAGAGGCTCATCGTTTGCACCAACGTCACTCATACTGTTCATTACAGCTCGTTTCTGACCGTTGGGGCCCATGGCGATGCCTCAGCAATTGTTGAATGAACAAGTTGTGACCTCATCATTCATGTATTCGTGTTGCATGCTTCGATCGCTCGGCCGCTCAGGGAGAGTGGTAAGATCCAGTTGACAATGGATGGCATGACAGAACTCGAATTTTCATTGAATGTGTTCCTGGGCAGACAGGTCACAGAGGAGACACAACGGGAGCCTCGAGAGCATTGGTGATGAGTACAGGGCGTAATATGATGCAACAAATCCTGTAATTCCATGTAGTCGGACAACTTCCATGTAGGCTATAGTAGTAGTATATAAATAAATGTGGCTTCTGGATGACTGTGATCCACTGTGCATCTGTGGAGCTACCTGTCTGCTGTTCTGGATTCTCTGGGATCCTGTGATGTTCTGTAATACACTATCTATCTGTGAAGCTAGATGTCTGTTATTCTGGCAGCTTCTTGGATGCTGTTGCTTTCTGTGTCACCATGTGGCTTTAGTAGAGATTCTGTGGTAAACTGTGATTCTGTGGTAAACTGTGTGACCCTTGGAGATTTTTGGTAATTTGCTGATGTGCACAGGGGGATGAGAAGCTGTCGGAGGAGTCAGTGCATCTGGGGATGACAATGGTTCGAGTATTTATTTCTGAGGCTGTATTGGCTTATATGGTATCCCAATGGAGGATGCCGTTATGGTCAGGCAGGCGGTATTATTAGGTGGATTGAATTTTAGATTGATCATGAACTTAACCAAAGTTTGAAAGCTTAGGAGTTAGACTAGTGCGGAACCTCACACTTGATTACTAATTACTACTAGCACTTGCCAAGGTATGACTCCGAGTCGGAATTGAATTTACAAGATGAACTTTGGCCCATTGAACAGTTTGATGCTGGTTTCTTTGTATACTGCAGTGCTATGCAAGGCTGGCAACCTCTGCAGTATTGCACCCATTCTGGCTATTCAGATCAAGTTTTCTCTGATGCTATGTGACTTTGTCAGGCTGTGCTATAGCTGATCTGACCATCCATATCAAGTTTGCTCTGGTGCTATGTGGCTTTGCTCTGGCAGACTATAGCAGAATATGGAAATGCTGATATATTATGAGAAACTACATGGAGCTATGAGAGGTCGTCATCAGTGACAAGTACGTGTGTATTCTGCAATTTTAAGATACATATGTACTTGATCACTACGGAAATAACTATAGCTATGCTGAGCTGTCTCCAGCTTCCACCCACCTGTTCATGTGCTCAGCTGGTCCCTAGATCATCATGATCCCCCACCAGGACTCTCGTTCGAGTACGCAGCGACTAGTGTTTTAAAGTCCGGTCCGGTCCGGTTTTTTGCAAAAAAATTGAGGCAACTGGACCAAGACTGGTTGAAAGCGCTTCCCAAATGTTGGCAACCGAGACCGAGACCGGTGGAAACCGGTCCGGAATGGTTGCACCTGGTTGCAAGACTGGTTTTAACCAGTGGCAACCTAAACCGGTCTTGCGCTCAGGGGCGTGTGACCTTCACGCTTAGCGGTGGCTGTATCAGAGTTAGCATGGGCCCGTGCCTTTAATATGAGCTAATAATAACGTTACTCGGTGGCGATGCGGCCAAGATATGACTGATTCCGCGTCAGATGTCATTTTCGCATCAAAGATCAATTCGTGCGATCATTATCACAGGTGCGCAAGGGCGAGGCGCACTTTGGGGTGGCTGTACGGAATTTAGTAGAGCGTATTCCACATCGTTCGAGCCATTGATCGCGACACTCGGCCCATACGCGAATGTGATCGGACCATTTCCGGGTCAAACCACTGATTAGATCGTATAAATGTCAAATAAATTCCTAAAATAGTAAATAAATTATGGTATATGGGCCTATATATGGTAGCCCTAGGGACAAGCGACCGGTCTCGGTTGCAACCGGTTTCAACCGGTATTGGACCGATCTTTTGAAATTCCAAAAGTTTGGCAACCGGACCGAGTCAAAATTTAAATTGTGCGCAACTGGCGTTGAACTGCAGACTGGTTGCAACCGGTGTCGGTCCAGTCCAGTTGCCAGTCTTTTTTTTGGTCCACAACTGGACTTTAAAACACTAGCGGCGACTGCATTGTCGACCACGGAGGACGGGGCCAGAAAAAGACACGAGGACGACAAACCGCCAGACGGAGGTAACTACATGCGACAAATACCAAGCAGGTCCGAACGTACAGAGGTAATGGAGAGACCAGTCAAGGTCTCCGCATGGAGAACCAGCTCACGGAAATGTAAAGTAGTGTCACTCTTGCGATATAGGAAAGCAAGGAAAGCGAAAGCAGAACAATCATCTATAAAAGTGAGAATCCAGCGAGCACGAGTGCGAGATTCCGTAGGGAGTTCAATAAGGTTGGTATGAACCAGACCAAGAACACGAGCAGAACATTTGTCCGAATGGCCAAGAGGTCGTTCGTGGGATTTGCCGAGTTGGCAACCATGACAAGGACTCGGAGGTGAAGAAATTTGTGATTTCAAGGACAGTGTAGGAAGTCCAGTGGTAGAAAAGGCAAGATGTCGAAGAGCATTGTCAGAGCAATGTCCAAGACGATGATGCCAGAGTTCAGATGAGGAAATATCCGACAGGGTGTGAACTTCACTTGGAGTGATCGGTGTCGACCGAAACCAATGAAGAATATCACCAGGAGATGAGGCAGTGGCCCGTATCAGATGGTGACCCTGTTTTTCAAAGACATCAGTCGATTTTCCTATTACAATTTTAAAGCCTTGTAGGGCTAGTTGATTGGTAGACATAAGTCGGCAAGATGCTTCAGGTGATAACCATACACCGGTTAAGGTAATGGGCTTCTTCCCGAAAGATGCTTTAAGGAGAATTGTTCCTGGTCCTGTGATTTTGATGGTAGATCCATCAGCGATACGAGCATATTCATATTTGGTATCATCTCCCAGAATCATGAAATCTGATGAGAATGGGGTAATATGATCAGAACATCCGGAATCGATTAGCCAATGGTTTAGTAAAAAATCCGAAGATTTCGATCGCGAAACTTTCTTAAGCAATCCTATCATGTAACAGTAAGAACTGTAGTCATCATTGTCAAAAGAGGAACAATTGTTGTCCCCCCAGTCGTCTATATCGGGTACAAAATCGTTCGAATGGGAAACAAAATCTCTGGAATCTAAACTGTGTTTCCAGGTACCATCCGAATATCTCCGATTATCTCTGTGACAGTTTTCACTAACCCAGGCACTTTCTTGCCATGCAGGGATCTTATAAGATCAATAGTCCTGCTTTTGTCTCTCGTAAACGTTTTGTTTCGAGGTAGAGGCGGTAAGGGTAGACGAACTGTGGCTAGCATTGCTAGCATCCTCATAACTAAAGACTGTACTCGTTGTACTTTCTCGGAGGGGGTATCTCATCCGGCATTAGTGTACGTGGAGTACCCGTCACTCGTCCTGGTACTCGTTAAGGAACGACGGAAAGGTCCTCTGTTCGTTCTTCAGGTACTTGTTCCTGAAGGTCGATCACCATTGATTCTTCGTCAACAGTGGCTAGATTGGCAAAGCCAACCACGTTGTTCACGTGTCCTTTGCCTTTGCCTTTAGCTCTCTCCTGGCGCTTGCTAAAGTTGTGCTTGCCACGAGTGGCAGAAAAGGAACCTCGTTCTCCTCGTTTTCCTCCGCGATTTCCACCACGTCCTGAACTCTGATCGTTGTTGAAACAATTAGGACAGTTGGAACCTCCGTTGTTATAGGAGTTGTTGTTCCAGGGACATTGAGGGCCAGGTCTGTGTTTCAATGCTGATGTGCGGTTTGCCTGTGTATGCTGTTGAGAAGAGGAAGCGGGAAAGGAAGAGATCCTGTGAGCCAAAGTCTTGGTAGACTGAAGACCAGACTTTGGTGTATTGACCTCCTTCGAGATGCGAGGAAGAAGGGTGTCAATAGTAAAGTCTGCTTCTTTTACGTCTTGTATGGCATGAGAGATCATGCCGTCAAAGAAAGAGGGGAGGCGTGAGAGAAGAATCATCGCCTTCAAGGCAGGAGGGACGATAAGTCCAGCAGCATCTAACTGTGTGAACTGCGAGGTGATGGTGGAAAGTCCTTTAGAGAACTTGTTGAGCTCGATCCGTGTGCGAAGCAGATCAGAAAAGATCATAAATTGTCCGGGAATACCTTTCTTCCCAAAGAGGGTCTCGAGCTTGAGGTAGAAGGCTCGGGAAATGGAGGGGAAGTTGACTGCACCGTCAGGGACATAGTCCCATACGACTTGCATTTGTAGTTCCAAAGAAACTACAGTAGAAAGGAAGCCTAAGATTTTGCCGTCTATGGCTTTCTATTTCTCTTTGTTTTCAGCAGTCGTTTGTGTAGCTTCTAAGGTAGTACCGTTGACAATGGTCTAACCACCAAGCATTTGGAGGGGACCTCGGAGAGAGATAACCCATTGCTGATAGTTAGAGGAACCAAGAAGAATAGAGACACGGGCGATGGTTTCTTTCGAAACTTGGAAGTCGGAAGGAAGAGCAGTAGCCATTTATGATGATCTAAAGAAAAGATAGGATCTGTAAGAAAGGATCAAAGAGATTAGCATCTATTGCATAAGCTATCAAGAGGGAAGAAGAAAGATCTGAAAGCATAATTCCTTCGTCATCTAGTGGAATAACTACGTTTTTAGGTGTGCTTGTTCCTGAACCTCTAAGAGGTGTTGAACCTCTTTCCGTGTTTTCATCTCCGCTGTCCAGATCTCCAGATCCTTCTGCAGATTCATCATCCGAATAGACATTGTCTATTGTTCCTTCATCGCTAGGTAGCAATTCCTCTTCTTCATGAACTATCCTGAAATTCGAAGTGACGATCCATACAATCTATCATCCTCTTTATCCTCTTCTCCATCCAATCTTTTCGTCTTTGTGTTCTTTCCGTAGGAGGGTCTAGAGAATCCTTGCGGAGTTCCCAGCGTAAACTCTGAAACCTTTTCTTGTTTTGGTCATGGCGAGTGTACCAAAGATAGTAGGGGATCGGGGTATACGTGTTTGGTTCTGGGAAATCATTGACGTTTTTCTCAATGCAGGTAAAGTTTAGCATCAGAAAATAGTGAGGATTGACAATTCGTGGGAAAGACATATCTCGGTCTCCATTATCTAAAGTAGGAGCCAGAAACCAAAAATATGAGAGATCGAAATAAAGAAACTGTTTTGCATGGAGGAAATAAGAAAAGAAACTATTGTACAAGATCACATCTCCGGGATTAGTATGGAGCTGCCCTAACCTTTGCAGCCTTTCGGATGTGTACAGAGATGGACCGGTAGTGGCCACCTTGGGGGCAGGGGTACGTCGACGAGGAGTTGACTGTACGCCAACATCCACTTTTCGAGGTCCCCAGTGAGGAAGTACTTCAGGTCCTGGAGTGTATCTATCGAAAGGTACGACATCGTGAAGGATATCTGTAACATAGGAAACATCGTCGTATATGTCCGTACAGAAGCCTTCTTGATCAAGGTGAAGCTTCCTGCGAATCTCTATCTGATGTAAGCAATCGTACATCCAATCGCGGGTAGAGGGATCCAAGATGAAAGAAGATTGTACTAAATAGGAGGCATTCTTGGGATCCTCCATGAAGCGAGTATGGCAGCGATGATCGAATTCTGCATTCCATTTCTGTATAGTCGGGATTTTGTCCCGATGGTTGTACTCATGTTGTGGTCATGCCTCGAACTCCTGAGATAAGAAGTTCGGGAAGATTATACACCTTCTAAACTCCAAAGACTGGTCACAGTCGATGGGAAAGTGGCAGTTATGGATCAGCTCATACCCTTGCCAGTGGATGAGTGAAGTCTTGACGTGATAGTCGTCGTAAGACTGGGTCGGGAGAGCCCAACCAATCGAAGTGAGAAGAGAGTAGTAATGCTCCCTCTGGTATTCTAAAGTCTCAGCGCTGTTAATAACGTCCTCTGGAGCTGGCCAGGAAAGAGAGGGGAGCTCCGGTTCTGAGAAGGACACCGGGAAAGCGAGGTGCTGGTAGATGACGTAGCACTTACAGGCACTTAGAATGATTGGATCGCCTATGTCTAGACGATCCTCCACTTCGAACGTGACGATGTCCGAGCAATGTTGCAGGTGCGGGACACGGGAAAAGGGTTGGCTGCTATCTCGTTCTGATCGTAAGCCAGTTCGAGTATCGGTGCCATTGGAGGGAGTAGAAGGAGGAGTGGGTGGTGAAGGTACAGGAATGGGAGGTGTAGAGGATGAGGAAACAAGTAGTATCTCGTCGGATGAATCTGTAAGCCTGAGTCCCAAAGACCTGAGTGTCTCTAGGATAGGATGGAGGTTGATCTTGTCTTGTATAGTCGAAAGTTCGACTATTGGCTCGTCGTTACTAGGTACGACGGAAGGTATGACAGGAGCTTCATTTGCTGCTCCGTCCCAGGGGGTTTCTACAGCAGGCCACTCGGTGAGGTGACTGGTTTCTGTTGGTAACCAAGTCAAAAGATCCCAGTGATTTTGACTCGCTACAGGATAGGATTCTGTAGGGGCTACAGAAGGAGGTCTCGGAGCTGACGAATCAGTTCCGGAAATGAGGGGCTGAGTAGTTCTGGTTCGGATGAAGCCAGAGGACAGATGAGGGGAATCACAATGTCGACGGTATTGTCTGAAAGATCTTGCAGAAGATCTGGCCTGTTCTCTTGCAGCATGAGTGAATTGATCACCGGTGTAAAGGAAGCAAGGAAAAATGAAGTTGCACTGGAAGCAACGAGATCCGGAGCAGCCTGCAGTTCGACAAGTAGGACAATTGAGGAAGAGGTCGACATTGATGACTCCTCAAAGAAGCAGATTAGGTCATCTAGATAGACGACAGTGCCAAGGGACGACTGGAGATCAAGTGTTTCGTCCACGAAAGGACAAAGTGGGAGATGGACGAGGGTAGACAGATGGGTTCCTAGATGGGAAGATTGAAGCAGGATGTCCAAGGACTCTGCGCCTACCAGGTGCCATTAGCACAACATTTCAGTGCTAAATGGATTTGCCAACACTTTGTCACCGCTACCATTTCAACTGGTAAAACTCTGGTTGATTACCGAGACATCAAGAAATTGACACCGGCCGACCAAAAAGAATGGCAATTAGCTATGGAAGAAGAGATGAAATCTCTTTATGACCGAAATGTTTGGGTATTTGCAGATCTACCTAAAGGTCATAAACCTATCACAGGAAGATGGGTATATGTAACAAAGAGTGATGGTCGCAAGAAAGCTCGATTTGTTGCAAAAGGCTTTACACAAATTTATGGGATAGATTTCGAAGAAACTTTTTCCCCCGTTGCACGGTTCGAAACCATCAGGCTTCTCCTAGCCTTAGCAGCCCTTGAAGATTGGGAGATCAAAGCCTTAGATGTCAAGACAGCATTTCTCTTCGAAGAACTTGACGACAACGAGGAGCTCTATATGGTTCAACCAGAAGGTTT
>JBBPOM010000922.1:0-15865 GCA_038091455.1 Leccinum uliginosum | reverse complement strand
GTTTACTGTCGACATGTACAAGCAAATATTGTTGCAATCTGTGTACCAGATCCCCATCATGCTCATCTTCCACTTCTGTGGTCTGCAAATTCTCGGCCTTGAGGTTACCTCCCAGAATAACAAGATCTTGCAGACCATGGTGTTTAACATCTTCATGTTTGCACAAATCTTTAATTCTCTCAATTCGAGATGGCTTGACCTTGCATCTCCTGCCCTTCTCAACAGAAAGCCAGACAAGCTCACTGCTCTGCTGTTTACTGTCGACATGTACAAGCAAATATTGTTGCAATCTGTGTACCAGATCCCCATCATGCTCATCTTCCACTTCTGTGGTCTGCAAATTCTCGGCCTTGAGGTTACCTCCCAGAATAACAAGATCGTGCAGACCATGGTGTTCAACATCTTCGTGTTTGCACAAATCTTTAATTCTCTCAATTGGAGATGACTTGACCGCAAGCTCAACATCCTCGAGGGCGTGCTGAGGAATAGGTACTTCATATTTTACCCCACGGTACTTATTTGCCCATTGCAAAATGCATTCGAGTCTGCTGTTTTTCACAGATTACTTCCACATCTGATAGAAAGGAGCCCAAGTTACACTGCCTATAACTCCATCATCTTTCCTTCAAATAACCTTTTCCCTTCCTCGGCAAATTTACAAAAAACCCTCTCCATCCTCCTGGCAAAGCTTCTTGGTCCCGAATCCTGGCTCTCCTGGGATCTTTTCTCCCAGATTTCCTGATTTTTCCCAAACCAGTTAACAGACCATCTCATTTCATATCTTACTCTGTGAAGCTCCTCTTCCCACCTTTGGTACCTAGCCCTTGACTTTAGCCAGGATACCCTGTAAACTAAGGAGTTGTAGGAAGGTAAGCCTTTAGAAGTTGGCCTTCAGATAATGAGTAGCAGTAACTTACATTCATCCATCCACGGGTTGGAACCACTTTTGACTCCTTCCACTCTCCAGAGCCAAGGCAGAGAATCAGATCCCTGTCCATATCTGTTCTCCTCGACAATATCTTTATTAACCCGCAGATCCTTCTGGGTGATTTTCTGATAGTTTTGCAGGACTACATCCCCTGCACCCAATCGAACCATGGCCAACCTGGCCCGTTCATAACTTTGAGCTGAGAGCCAAATACGGGCTCGGGTATCCTGAATGGTCTTCCTGGTTCGGGTTCCAGTTTGAACTGACTTTGCCCCTCTCAAGTTCTGCCTGTAAAGAATAGCCAGATTTCCAAGGTGTGAGCGAATCTTTTCCAGGCAATCGTTTGCTTGGCCTTTCCGAAGCTCAAGCTCCTCCTCTGCAAGGATATTCAGGCCCAATATGCGGACTTTTTCAGGGGTTAGGCTAGAAGGCATCCAGATTGGAATATCTTCTGGATCAGTTTCCCCTTCTATTGCCCAGTCTTCTTCATTCAGATCAACAGTGATGCCGTCATCATCTTCTAACGGGAGTAGAAATGATCCACCTGGTTCTTCAATCTGAAATGACAGCAGTTCAGAATGGCACTCCCTGGGTGGGTTGAAGTCTTCTTCCTCTAATTCCAGCTCACCCAGAACAGTTTGTCCCAGAATTTCCCGGACTTCAATTTTGGCCAAAACTTTCCTCCTGCGATTAGCTACCTCCCCTTTCTGAGTTGGTGTTGCCTCCTTCGGAAGCTGTTTCGCAGCTTGCCGAAGCTCATCCCTAAGGTACAATTAACCCTAAAGTTGAACAGGAAAAATAATGAAAGACTTTACTGGAGGTCCTCTATTTTAATACCACTTATCATCCAAGAAATGTTTGCTGAATTTCCCCTGTTTGCCTCAAAGGATGAGAGAAGATCCAGCCGAATGTCAGCTAAGGTGGGGGCTACAGGATTTCAACAATTTATACAAGGATACTTTGAATAAGAATACCTTTCTCCACATCTGGATGGTAGATATCCAGGTATTCACCCCTCATTTCCATGGCTTGGGCTTCCATTTCCAACCATTGTTGAATTGATGTCGGCTCCAATTTGCTGGTGAGTTCATCATATACACCCTTGGTCTCTTCCAAACCCCTGGAAGCCCTTCGATATTTATCCAGCAAAGTTTTACCTGGATGCTATATGAGTCTGGTTGGCTGAACAGCAGGATAAAAGTAGAAAGCACCCAATTGAAGCAGCTTCTTCCAATTTGAGTCCTGCATATGAGCATCATAAGTTTCTTGCCTGAAAGCAGCTGACATGCTCCGAGCAGATGGAGCTATCTTATTCAAAGGAGCCCACAAGGTCTCCAATATTTCTCCATCCACATGGCCAGCACCCTTCACATAGTTGAGGGAAAACCTTGGGTAGCAACTGATTTTGTGGGCATTCAGATGAAACTTCCCCACCGCAGGAATGGTTTCCATGGCAGGAGGAATGTGGAGAAATCTTGCATTCTCCACTCGGGCTTCAAATTTTTTGGACCATTGGCAAGCAACATCGTAGATCACTAAGGCAGAAGTAATGCCCTGGGAATGGTACTGAAGGGCCTGACAAATGGAGTAATCCACGTTGATCTGTCTACAGAGCTGTTAACTCCAAGGACAAATAAAATGAAAACAACTATACCTTTCACCCTTTTGAAAATCCACCACAGTCTGTGGCACAAAACATCCATGCCTGGCGCAGGCGCATGCACCAATTCCAGTGCAATCCAAATTTTTTGTACCTGAGTTTGCAGCATTCCATGCCCTGTGGTTCTGGCAAGATGACTTCTACAAAAAGAGCTTATAAGAATTAGGGTGTAACAACACAGGATGAGAAGCTGGCCTCTTTTGCTTCTATTGAATCTGAAAGGTGTGAATTATACCTTGAGGATTCCACCATAAAGCCCCTCCCATCAGATAGTCTGACATCATCCCCTGGAGTCTTCATCTTCATATGTTGAGCTGTGAAATTTCCATCCACCACAAAGCAAAGCTTTACAAGCCAGCTACCAGTTAAGGAGGTGAGCAAAAGAAACTAAGACAAACATATAACAAAAGGTGCGGAGATAGCTTTCCATCTCGGCCGACACGCTGCCTGCGCCAGCAATGCGGTCGGCCGACCCGCAGCCAGCGTAGCCAGATGGAGGCGGCCGATACGCGGCATCCACTGTCGGCCGACGCGTGGCCTGCGTACCGGCCGTATCGCCTTCTGCGCAAATCTGAACACAATAAGTAAACAAAAACACTCACGGAGGATATCGGCTGCTCCAATCCTCTGGAAGATTTATTCCAGGTTGTGGACAAGCCGGACAAAACAGAACCATCTCAGCAGGTGGGAGATTTTGTTTTTCATCAAAAGCAACTCCTGACCGACATAAATTATTGAGATACCTCCATACCCGAGTGATTCTCATCAACTCTCGGTACCGGTTCTACCTGGGAATCAGCAGCAGCTCAGCTGATGAAGCAACTTTAAAACTCACAGGGACCTCATGAGGCGAAAAGGGGTTTGTTAGTCTCTGCAGCTTTGAATAAAAAGACATTGCTGCAGTTTTACACTCCAGATTATCTAAATCAAACTCCTGGAGAACTTGGAATGAAAAGGCAGATTCTGGCCTCTGGATACTGGCTGGAAATAATCTGGACCTCAGTAGCTGAAGGTGCCTATCTTCAAGGACTGAATTGGTACATTGGCACCAAGCGATAGAGTGCTGGAAAACACCTGTGGTGTGAATGACTGTGAGATCTGAGATTCCTCGACTAGAAGGCAAAGGGTCCTGAGTAACCCTTCCAATCTTCTTCCTTTCTGGGCAGGGGTCTCCTCCATGGCCCATATGCCATAAATGACCAAGATCCCTAAGTGAGACTTCTCCATAGCAATCACCCCCCCAGATCTCAAGTTTGTGAAAATGCTGATGTTTGTGAACCTCTAGGGCGCAGTTGCGACACCAGTTGTGAATCCCAAAGCAAGTTTTGCACCTAATACCTCCTTCAGATCCTGCACATTTTTCACAGAGAGAGTCTGGCTTTTCCTGGGACTCCAATTGGAGCAACCCAGAAACGTACTCATCCTTCCAGGGCAACCACTCCCTAAGGAAGTCATTTTGACTCTAATTAATAACAGTTAGTAAAAACACCTGTGCCTTTAGGTCCTAGGAGGGCTAACCTTTGTTTGCCTTCGAAAGTCAGGAAAACTAGCTGGTTGAAAGTCATCCTCTTCGCCCAAAAAATGCTGCTCAGATTCCAGAACCTGCTCTTCCTCCAATTGTCTTGGCTTTTTGGAGGGACTGGGCTCTTGGCTGCTTGATTCTGACAGCCTCTCTACCTTTTCCGATCTTTGAAAAGAGGAGTTTCCCCTTCTTGTTGTTGAAGGCAAAAGCTCGTATACTGAATCTTCTTTTCTTCTCTTTGAAGGAGAGAGTTTTGAAGGAGAGATTTTGGGATTGGATCTCCTGACTTTCCTTCTACCAGACATATTTTTCTGGAATGCCAAGTAAGTGGTATTCCTGCAACTAAAGCAAAGATTATGCAAACCGAAGCTAGAGTATCAAATGCAAAAAATTCTATTGAATCCTTGGGAACTTAGACTAAGTAATAGGGGAATATGGAAGGTATTCAAGGAAAATATTCTTGAATCCTTGGGAACTTGGGCTGAGAGATACAAAGTCGGTCGTGAACACCATCTTTGGAAAAATGGCCCAACATTATCCTTTCCCCTCCTTCCCACGCGTGAACTGCATGCCGCAGTATCCTGCCAGGAAGGTATATAGCCGTACCTGCAGGGTATCCAAAACTGGCCTGGAACTCCGACACCTCCAATCTGGCCCTGTGATCTGAGCCTAGACTAAGCAGAAGATCAAATGATTGGCTACCAGACCCTGAATCTTGATGCCAGGGGGTGATTCGGTTAACAACTATTTCAAACCCAGTAAATGAAGTGGGCCACTTCTCCTCCCCATCCTTCACAAGCTGAGCAACAGCCTGTTGCCCTGCATCCTTCAGAGAAGGGTGCACCAAGCCTGTTACTTCGTCCAGAAAAACCTCCAGAGAACCCATATTCTTCAACCAACAAATGACTGAGGGATCCTGGAGGCAGGGTGACCTCACTATGGGGTCCAGAATTCGCTGCCAGAAATTAAACTTTAGTACCATAATGAATGACTCAGCAATAGAACCACCGACCTCTCGGTTCTGCATAAAATGACCCAGGGATACGGTAAGTTTCCCCCTGCCAAACTGCTGAGACTCCTCTGGGCCCAGGAAGCCTTGAAGCCTCCAGGGCATGAGTGTGGAAGTGGAACTCAAGGATTTCTCCAGTTGAAGTCTGAGAGGAATTAGGGATTGGTTGCAATAAGTCTGAGGGTGTGTGTTGAGATGGGCAGGACCTGCAAAGGAAGCTTAGCTACGTACCACTCTGGAAGGGGATATTAGACCCGGAAGGTGCCACAAAAGAACCCTGCCTTCCCTGTCAACCAAGGTGCAGGGCTCATCCAATGAACCCAAATTGGGCAACGTGAAATATTTCTGAAGTTTCTCCAGCCGAGCTGAATTATCCGCCGACACAGGAGAGCATTTGGCCTTTTCGGCAAACCTATCTCCATCGAAACCTAGAAGGACTGGGCGGCGTTGCTGCCGGTACATTTTCCGGCGAGGTACGAAAACTTACTGTGGTTGCTCAACGCGAATGCGATGGTTACCGCCGCTCGGTCGCGCTCTGTTTTCGCAATTATGTCCTTACTGAGCAAATGTCCGTCGTTGGGTAAATGAGTCCACCTGGCCCAGAGTTTCAAACTATAATTAGGTCAGTCAAAACGGGATCGCTTGCAGGAAAAGGGCGGCTAACGCAGCTCCCTGGCAAGAGGCGTGGTTGCCAGATGGGAAACAACACTTCAAGTTTTGCTGAGTCGCCTTCTCAATCTCTTCCCGCACCAACTGCGCCAGGGGTTCCATGGTTGGGGGGGGAAGGCAAGTCGGGAAAATTTTCAGCCGCAGCTCCGCCCAGCCGAGTAGGTAACGGTAACTTTACATCAGCCTGTCACCCTTTTAAGGTCCGCCGGGGTGGCGCGACCGCGAGGTAGCCGACCACCGCCCCTAGCAGATTCGGAATCCAGGGGAATTGTTTCCCCTCGCTCGCTGAACTCGAGTCGTCCATTTCGTCTGCGCGAACCCCAACTGAACTGATAGCTCCATAACATATACCAGATACTGAACAGCGGAAACTTTCGGTGCTGAAAAATTATAGTACCAGGGTATGCTGATAATCGGACAGGTTGAACCGGTATTTGCAAGCGGGTTCGCTTTGGTCCCAGCCCTTATCCCACTTACTTACTTCCGTCGAAGACGCTTGGTCTGGTAAAAGCAGAGGCCGTTCCGCTAGTTCAATCAAAAAGCAAGATGTTCGCTTCTCCCAGCCTGCGGTAACCCTTATCATTTGCATAAAAGCAAGATATTCGCATTCGCTTCTCCTCGCGCGCTGTAACCCTTTTCCGCTAGTTCAATCAAAAAGCAAGATGTTCGCTTCTCCCAGCCTGCGGTAACCCGTATCGTTTGCGTAAAAGCAAGATATTCGCATTCGCTTCTCCTCCTGCGCGGTAACCCTTTCCAACCGTAGCTCTCATTATTTGCATCGTTGGCGTTCGCTTCTCCCTGCGCGTGGTAAACCTTTCCTACTGTAGCTCTCGTTATTTGCGAAGAGCAGCCGTCCGGAAGACGGCGAATACCGCGTATTCGCCCTTATCTTGCTTCGCCGGTCGCCTACGCCGAGCTCGATGGCGTGAACGAGGGGACGGTCGTTGGTCACGTGACGCGACGGGGCGAGGCGGACCGTCGGCATTCGCCGGCCTAAGATTCAAAAACGACGTGTATAGCGACTCGACCGCGAAACGGGTTTTTGTTGTTTTACTAAGTAATACTCGGTAATAAAAAATGTAGCTAAAAGAGGGAGAATGTAAAAAATGTAGCTAAAAGAGGGAGAATGTTTCCAGCAGCGAAGGGGCCCTCCCCACTGCCTTCCGCATTTCCCAAAAGAAAATAGTAAAATAAAAAATGTAAAGATATCGGCCAAAGATCTTGATCCCGCCAAGCCGGTTGGCGAGGGGAGAGACCGGCGAGCCTGGTCTGGCGTGACTCATAAATTTGTTCTCGCTTGGAGTGGAGACAACAGGGAAACGCACCGTACGACGTTGGCGTTGAGGCCCGGGGACCCGGACGATTGATGCAGGAAGGGGATGGGTTTAGCTGAATGCCGTGAAGGGTAGTTAGTGATGGCAAGAAGCAACGGCGGGCCTCACCTTGCAAATCCTTTCTCCCTGCACCCCACGTTCCTTTTGCTACCCACAACGCCATGCTCTGCCAGATAAAACCCCCGGGACCAACAGACGGTCGGCGAAGGGACGAGGCAACCCCCGCAACGCCATTCGCCGCCGATTAAACCCCCGTGACCCACGTGTTGACGGCGAAGGGACGAGGTGACCCCCGCAACACAATTCGCCGTCGGATAACCCCCAGGAGCAACTGGTGGACGACGAAGAGACGAGGCAAGCCCCGCAACACCATTCGCCGCCGATTAATCCCCCTTGACCCACTTGTGGACGGCGAAGGGACGAGGCGAACCCCGCAACACCATTCACCGTCGGATAACCCCCGGGAGCAACAGGTGGACGACGAAGGGACGAGGCAAGCCCCGCAACACCATTCGCCGCCCATCAAAATACTGAAGGGAGAGGGGGCAACGACTCGTCAGCCTGAGTAACACGGTAAAATCGCTCACCTGGTGGGGATCTCCCACTCTTGCCACAACGCGCTGCAGTCGCGTGCAACAAAAGCAGAAGGATCCCAGATCCTGGGAAGGTTGCTTGTGTTGAGGCTAGCCTGGATGCGCCAGAGTAGGGCTAAAGCAGAGCGAGCGACGAGGAGGAAGGGGGAGAAGGTTGAAAGCGGAGATTCAAACGGGCGCGCGCTTTTGTGGTTCAATCGCGTGACTCACGTGAACAAATCAACAGACCGCGGCTTTGCTCGCGGAATTCTCACGCGGACGTGGGGCGGCGCGTGCCTCGTTTCCTCCAGTCTTCTCATTTATACTTTACTCGCTATTACCGTCGCAGCGCGGACATTCACAATGGCTCGTTCGAAGGCAAAAATTAAGTCCGGCTTGACGCCCAACCAGCAACTCAGGCGGCGAAGGAAGCGCAGTACCTGCGGTCGGGCCCCCCGTCTCGACCTTCAAATGTTGGTTGATCGGAATGCCTCGTCGCAAATCACCCCCGCGTTACCGTCGTCGCCACTCCCCACCTTTTCCCCTAGCCAGGTTGACTCAGAGGTCAGCATCTCCGGGGATCTTTACAACAAGGTGCGTATATTTTATTTCCTGCCGTGTTTTCTCATTTCTTTTTTGTTTTTGCGTTTACTAGTTCTGCGCTCTTTGTCAAGATGGAGCAGACACGCAGTTCTGTTGCAGCAATTGCTCTCGGGTCATCTGCAACGCGTGTCTGCTCATCCCGGATGGTAGCCTCTCGATCGTCAACGCCCCCGACGTTCGCTTTGTGTGCCCTAGGTGCCATGAACAGGAGGATCAGATAGAGGGTGGGAAGGGGAAACGTTTGTTCCGTGCTTATCAGGCAAGTGATTTTTTTCTAAGTCATGCAGGAGGAGGTGGAAGCGATCTTTTTTCACAGGGGTTCACGGTACTTCAAGACGGCCAGCAGGTAGCAGCGCTTCCAAACCCACCCATCTTCGCAAAAGATTGCGGTATGTATATTTGCAGGCAGACCATCAACGTCCCGCTGGCCATCGTTCACCTCCGTTGCCTCGAGATGCCGGCTGAGGGATCCCCGCCAACGGTACTAGCTGAGTATCTCCACTCCTATTACCCCGCAGAAGGATCAATGCTCTTACACGACTTCGAATTCGACTTGGGAACCCCCCGCAAGATAAACGACCACAGCCGGAACATGAAGTCGTTGGAGGCGAAGCTTCGCTCCACTCCCCCCGGCCGAATCGTAGTTTTCATCACCACTCACAGCGATGAAAATCGTGGCGATTTCTTCGCCGGAAAGGATGAGCAGGGGCGCAGATTTTCGGTGGAGGTTTCTCAGGTCAGATCGATTTTATCTGCCATCCTTCCAGAACTAATCATTTTTTAGTTTTTCGATTTTCTATTTCCATCCTCTCTACGGGATGTCATCCGAGGAGGAACACTGGTCCTCTTAACCTGTGGCTGGATCCTTTCCTACCCAGAGTCCAGATCAGGCCTGCTTCGGTCTTTGGAAAGGTAAACTCAGCGGGTTTGCTCTTTTTAGTGTAGAATTCTGACTCCTTTCTTTTGTAGCACGGGATTCAAGGAAGTCATCGCCTTCACTGCGACCCGATTTCAGGGGGCCTTGGCCCCTCCATTCCTCAACACTTTATTATTTTCTTGCTTTATCCAGGGATTTCACCTCCGGGACGCCATGCCTACCGCCCTCTCCAACAGTTTCGAACTCGGATCCCACTCCGACGTCGTCCTCTTCGAGTTTTCCCCCTCATCCTCCCGCCGTCCTTCCGCGCCGCTTACCACAAAGTTCGTATGGTGGAACTCCCACCACCGCCCCTATGGATTCACCCTTCCCCCGGCTTGCCCGGTATGTAAAGCCATAAGACCTTGGAGTGAGTTCAAGCAGGTCATGGACCTGTGGGTGACTCGATGTGGGAATCAATCCTGCGGCCTTCGAAAAGATGGTTCCAGGGAGGAGCCAGCTGGGAAGGTGTCTGGGAGGAAACCAAAGAACCTCCAGTTCCTTGCCCCGCCAAGCAGGCGTACGAGCGGCTGGTTTGCCTTGGATGTTTCATCGGATTTTGTATAGTGGCCCCTCCTCCTTCAATTTAATTTCGATGTGTTTGTACCTTGTTCGTTTCTGGCCCGCATAAGCGCTGATCAACAAAACCGTCGTCGGCCGGTACCTTCAAATGAATCGGCCGACAAAAGTCTGGTGCATCGGCACCGCGTATCGGCCGTTCCTGTGGCCCATCAAACGAATCGGCCGACTTATGTCCCCCTCGCGTAGCTCGCGTATCGGCCCACGAAATGAATCGGCCGACCTACGCCCCACGCACGTGCCCCACGCACGTGCCCCGCGCACCGGCCGGTGGAACGATCACGTGAGACGCGTTGGGCCGATTTGTGGTTTGATTCAAACTTGCTCACTCCTAACGCGCCCCACATCAATGGCTCCCAAATCTATTCTCCTTTCCCCTTTCAAAAACATCCTTGCTCCTTATGAAGACATTTGGAGTTCTTCAAGCCAACCTGGTCGCTCAGCTCTCGCAACTGAGATCGTTTCTCGAATCAAGAAAACAAATAAAGGCGACGGCGTAAATGAATGGGTAAGCGAGTGCGATTACTGTCTACTGTGGCTAATCTACCTTTAGATGATTCGTCGGCATTTTTGCCGGTTCATCAGACATGTAGAAGAAAGGAGAACCGAAAAGGAAGAGCTGGTCCGTGCTGCGGGCTTGTCTACCTTGAGGTTGTTAGTCCTCGACTCTGCGCAAACGGCCGAGGAAGATGAAGATGACTCTTACGATTTTGAAGAAGAAGACCTCGACTCTGCAAGCGACTGGGTTGGTGGCGTTGACGACTTCGACTGCGAGGATGGAAGTGAAGCGGCGAGCGAACGGGGTGGAGGAGATGAGGGTCGATGGCAAGCTAACGAGGATAGCGACGCGAGGTCGTATCGCCGCCGCAGCGACGGCAGCAGCGATGAAGAAAGCGACGGTGTTGGAAAAAAGGGAGGGAAGGGGAAAGGGAAGGCTGTCCGGGGTGGGAGCGGGGCAAGGAAGAGTAGTAGGAGGGGGAAGAGCGAGAAGGGAACTGGGAAGGAGGGAAGGAAGGCGGCAGGTGAGCAGCAGAGCGAGTGCGAAAATGAAGAAGCCCCGCGCCCAGGGAACCTCTCCTCGTACCAGAAGAAGTTCACGGACTTCCAAGTCGCCCAGCACATCTTCAAGGACGCCATTGCTGCATTCGACCTGGAGCAAGGTCGCAACCCTACTGAAAAAGTGTCCATCGGAGCCAGAACCAAAAACGCTTCCGCTTGGTTCAAGAACGTTTGTTCGAACAATGCCGACCAAATGGCTCAAATTCGAAAGGCTAAACGGGAATGGAACAGCCAAGGGGCCCCCCCAGAAAAACAAGCGCAGTAATTATTTATTTCTGCCTTCGTTTTCTCAATCTCACCCTGGCTCTTTGTTCTAGATTTCGAAAGCGTTCTATGGGTAAAACCGTGCGCGAGTTTATCGAATCAATGAATCGAACGATGGGCGTCCATTGCGTTGTATGGCTAGGCCACAAATCGTCAGAAGGCGGGGTTGACCTTTGCGTGTGAGTGCCGTCGCTCAAATCTTGCTCCAGGACGCTTCAGAATAATGAACGACCGTCTCGTTAGGATGGAGTCAGAGCCCCAGGTCCGCAACACCAAGTTCACCCACCACGACTTGGGGAAGAAGGTCTCCAAGAAATTGGAAGACCAATTGCTGGACTACCTTCACAACGAATTTGGTACGCTGTCATCAAAATACAGTTCTTACTGACTAACGTGTTGCGCCAGCGGACGACAGTTCGGATGAAGACAAGCCTGCTTCCATCACAGGTAGCGGGGACAAGGTCCGACTGGAACGCGATGAAGACGGGTCCCTAATCCTCCCCTCCTCGAAGAATCTTTCGTTGAACACTCGAAAGTCGATTATCAGAGATATTTTCAGGGAAGCCTACCGTGCGTCGTTTCTATTTTCGAGTCTTTGGTCTCGCTGACGATTTATCGACTAACTAATTAAACCCAGAAAACTTCACCGATAACGACCGGGCCTCAGTCCCCTGGGTTATCCTCTCCTCCTCGCATCAAGAGTATATCGATTCCGCTTGCCTCCCTCCCTCCCTCAAGAGTCTCCCCGACCCCTCCAAGCTCCAGGCTGGCGATGTGAAGCAAATCTGGTCATTGTGGGACACCAGGCAGAGCGAGAAGCTGCCCTTGGTGGTATTCCTAAAATGCAGGCGCGGTGACCGCCGGGGGAAGGAGGAGATGCCTACGAGACCAAGGAGGGCGAAGAAGAGGTACGTCGAGGTGTCTGACATGGACGAAGACTCTCTGGGTGAAGGCCCTTCTGGGACCATCTCCGGCACAAAGTCCTTGCCGCAATCCGACGGAGAAGAAGATTCAGAGGGCGAGCGTCCTCGAGGGGCCGCCGGCAAAGCAAAGGCCTCGGACAGTGGCGAAGACTCTGGGGGCGATGATCCTTCTGGGACGATTGGCACTGAAGCCGAGCCGAGCGCGGATAGCTGCAGTCCAGCAGGCAATGCTGGAAGTATTGCCTCACAGCTTCAGTTTTTGAGGTCCCTTTGCCAAGCCCAGGTTTACCAGGACTTCGCCTCGTCTGTGGCAGAGTTGAAGGGCTTCCCGGTGAGTCTCATTCGGTATTTTATGCCTTTTGCTAACGGTGATTATTTAAAGCGTTTGGAGGGTGCCTTTTCCCTCGGGGATTGGTGCTCCTGGGCCTCGCCAAGTATCTGCCTCCCAGCAGAGCTTCACTCCGAGCCCAACCTACTGGAAACGCTGGGCAAAATCACAGCGTTGCTGCCCTCCTCAAGCTCCAGAGATAGGATGATTCTCCTTTGCCTGGCCCTGGGCCTTCTTCTGCGAGACATCGCTCGGGTGGTTGAGCAGGAACCCGGCGCCGAGTTGCCTCCAGTGGCTTCTCACTTCATCAATTCTCCCTTCACCCACCGTCACATCGATCAGGTTCTTGACGTTGTGGGCTTAGCCAACAAAAGGCTGGCTGGCTTGTCAAAGGGGAAGAATCGGGCCAACGCAGCTTTCAATAACGTAAGTCCTTATAAAACGTCAAATACAATTCCTGATCGACAACTTAGGAGCCTGGTACATCCTCCGCAGCTCTGCCAAAGAGCCCTTTTCCTGCTCATTCGCCCACTCTCCGCCCTTCTACCTCGACTACCCCCGGCGACACTCCTGCCCCACCTGCCAGCGGTGCCCAAAATCTCATTCCGGCAAGCCATTCGCCCCGAAAGCCGCTGGGATCTCCACTTCCAACGGTGGCAACCCTCCCAAATGTTCCCGCAGAAGATACCGCGTCCGAGGATGTCGACCAGCTGCAACTCGGCGAACAGAGCGAGGTGGAAACTCAGGCGGCGAAGGCGGTCGACTCGGAGCCAGAAGAGAGGGGAAAAGGCAAGGCTGCCCAGAAACGTCAAAGGGAGTCCGAGGGGGAACGAGGCGGATTGGTGCCAAAGAAGCCAAGGGAATCGCTGGATGAGGCCAAGGCTGCTCCAGTCGGCGAGGCCGGATCATCCTCTCAGCCTCGTTTGGGTAGGGGGAAGAGGGTCCGGGTTCAGACTGCCAGAGCCCAAGGACTTTGACTCCTCGTAATTTGCACCTCGTAGTATTGTTTAAACCAAGTTTACAAATGCAATTGACTCTATGAAAAAATTGTGAGACTTCAGTCATTCGCTTGATGCAGTAGAATGCTTCCTCAATATGCGCCGATTCGCCGGCCAACACGTTCCGCACGCTGCGGCCGAGATGAGGATGGTGGGCGGTTACGCGTCGGCCGACTATGCTTATCCATTTTCCAGTGGGCCGATACGTGCCACGCGGTAGATTACGCTGCGGCCGAGATGAGGATGGTGGGTGGTTACGCGTCGGCCGAGTATGCTTGTCGCGCAGTTTTCAGTGGGCCGATACGTACCACACGGTAGATTGGGTAGCGGCCGAGTCGCGCATTTTCCAGTGGGCCGATACGTACCACACAGTAGATTAGGCAGCGGCCGACATGAGGCTCATTGGTGGTTACGATTCGGCCGACTATGCTTATCGCGCAGTTTTCAGTGGGCCGATACGTACCACACGGTAGATTAGGCAGCGGCCGACATGAGGCTCGTTGGTGGTTACGCATCGGCCGACTATGCTTATCGCGCAGTTTTCAGTGGGCCGATACGTACCACACGGTAGATTAGGCAGCGGCCGACATGAGGCTCGTTGGTGGTTACGCATCGGCCGACTATGCGTACGCAGTGGGCCGATACGTACCACAGGGTACGTTACGTACCGGCCGAGATGAGGATTGTTTGTAGCGACGCGTCAGCCGACTATACGTATGGTACATTCTGCGGTGGGCCGATACGTACTACAGGGTAGAATAGGTACTACTACGTATGGGCCGATACATATTGTAAGGTGGCATGGATTGTAGGTACATAGCGGCCGATACGTCATGCACTGTATCGGCCGAGGGAAGTTCCAGGCCGGCCGACACGCAGGATAAGGATTGGACTTTGCACTTTTGACATCGGCCCATTCGCACAATTTCACTCGGCCGGTACGCTCATGCCCAATGTCGGCCGAGTGGCGCTATATATTGTAAGGTGGATTGTAGGTACATAGCGGCCGATACGTCATTCACTGTGTCGGCCGAGGGAAGTTCCAGGCCGGCCGACACGCAGGATAAGGATCGGACTGTGCACTTTTGACATCGGCCCATTCGCAAACCTCCACTCGGCCGGTACGCTCATGCCCAATGTCGGCCGAGTGGCGCTATAACGCAAATTAGGTGGTTTGGACATGGAGTGTGGAACGCAAATTGCGATAGTCGTGACTGAAAGGTGTGTTTTGACCTGATTAAATGCCTGTGTACAGTGTACAATGATATCCAGTCACACGGGATGGACCACACGGTGGGATTCTCCAACGGTTGGATGTGCCCGATTTACAAAAAGAAAGACCGAACCCGTATCGAGAACTACCGCCCAATCACCCTGCTCAACACGGACTATAAGATCTTCACCAAAATCCTGGCCACACAACTGGCAACACATGCCTGCCAGCTCCTTCACCCAGACCAAACTGGCTTCGTACCTGGCCGATCTGTCTTTGACCCGATCCGACTAGCGGAGACAATGTGCGAGTATGCGGACTATATGGAAGAAAATGGAGCCATCATCGCTCTTGACCAGGAGAAAGCATATGATAAGATTGACCACAAATACCTATTCGACACCCTGCGCACCTTCCGCCTGCCTGAACTTTTCATACGAACAGTTGAGTCCCTATACTCCAATGCATACACACAAGTCGCCATCAACGGCGTCCTAAGTAACCCATACCGCGTGACAAGAGGTGTCCGACAAGGTGATCCACTTTCTTGCCTGCTCTTCAACCTGGCCATAGAACCACTCGCCGCATCCCTCCGCAACAGCCCAGAACTCTCTGGATTTACTGTCCCGGGTTCCCCCCAGAAAATCATAGTTAACCTATATGCAGACGACACTACTATCTACCTGTCCGAATCCGACAAATACGATACTGTTAAAGCCATCCTCACGCGATGGTGCAAAGCATCCGGAGCAAAATTTAACATTGAAAAGACTGAAGTAGTCCCCATAGGCACCCCCGAACACCGAGAACGTGTCCTGCAAACCCGACAAATCCACCCAAGGGACCAGCCGCTACCAGACAACATCAAAATTGCCACTGACGGCCAACCGATCCGAATACTAGGAGCATGGGTGGGCAACCAAGTTGACAATGCCCAACCGTGGTCCACCACCCTAGACAAAGTCAAAAACTCACTCGACCAATGGTCCAAGGCACGCCCGACCCTTGATGCCAAACGACTAATATTGCAACTTACGGTGGGAGGCATGACCCAATTTCTAACAAAAGCACAGGGCATGCCCCCTGCGGTGCTAACAGCACTAAATCGCATCACCAGAGAGTTTATATGGGACGGACAGCGCTCCCCCATTAGCCTAGCTCGGCTACATGCCCCCAAAGCAAACGGGGGGATTAGCCTCCTTAACCTCGAGGCGAGGAACCTGGCTATCGAGACCACCTGGCTGAAAGCCTATCTGGACCTCTCCCACACACGCCCCAGCTGGGCGTT
>JBBPOM010000921.1:0-15881 GCA_038091455.1 Leccinum uliginosum | reverse complement strand
GAGGTGACGTCAACGGTTAAACGAATTGGCCAACGTAGGACCGTAGGACCTACCTCGCGTCCGCGACACCCCCAAATCGACTGCGCCCAGTAGCCTCATCCTCGCTCCACGGCTGCCGACGCTCAAGCATCAGCAAAACGACCCTCACCATTAGCCGAAGTTCTAGCAATCTAGCCAAGACATGGTCTATGCCATTCTGGGAGAGGCTGTAGGGGTCTAGGCAGACCCGTCGGGGTCTTTTGATTTCCAATTTCAAGTAATCAAATTTGTTCGGATCTGTCACGTTCTGCCCGTTCTGCAATATGGTAGACCAGTCTGGTAACTACTAGAATATAAAATGTTAGGAAGAGCCCCGGTCCCCGCGCGGGTCCAGGGTGCGGGTATGCGTTGGGTACGGATACGGTCGGGGTGGATGCACGCTCAGGCTGTGCGTCGACATCGTCACGCCGACGTGGCGTGGTGGTATCAGCACGCCGCGTCGTCGTGTCGATGTCGACTTTGCGACGGTGTTCTCGTCCTTGTCTCGCCATCCTCGCTTACCCACGTCACCGTCGCCTCCATCGTCATCGTCGTGTTGTGACCGTGACTGGGCGTTGGCGTTGGCATTCTCCATCGTCCATTCGCCGTGTCGTCGTCGTCTTCCCCCTCCTCCTCGTCCTATCTCGCCGTCGTCCGATCATTGCGTCGTCGTGTCGTCGTCTGGGCTGGGAGAGGGAGTGGGAGAGTGGGAGTGGGAGAGGGAGAGGGAGTGGGAGTGGGAGTGGGAGTGGGAGTGGGAGTGGGAGACGACAATGACAACGACGATGTCGTCGTGTCGTCGTCGTGTCATGGTGGTCGTCGTCCGTGGCGTCGTTCGTCGCCGTGACGGCGTGGCGGTGGACATGGTGGATGTCGTTGTCGTCTTCACCTCGTCATGGTGCCACGTCGTGTCGTGGTGGGCGTCGTGTCGTGGTGGTGGTGGTGGGGGTGGTTTAAATGTATACACTCCGTATTTACAAGATTGGTAAACATGATGTCACACTGGCGTTGTGCGTACTACACAATTGTGATTTTGAAACTACGTGAGATCGACCTCAATTGATGGCTTGAAGCAAACTCGCTCTGCAAATAATAATTGAACGTTAGGCATATATTTCTGTCATACCTACCGTACTAATCAACAATAAACTCACCGGCATACATATTTGTTAATCGCGAATGATCCTCTTGCATTGCGTACTCGAACGCCGGTGTATGTCCACTCCTCCGAACCACAAGACGAACGTGCCCAATGAATTGATCTGCGTCCCGCACATCACTTTGTGCCCTCTCCAATATCATGCGATTGTACTGTAGGACGAGTGTATTCCGTTGGACGATCTGCAGAGCGAGTGTTTGACGCGCGAGAAAAATGCTGCGATCCGCTCGAGCCGCCTCTAATAAGAGGTAGGCTTCTCTTGAACTGCGCGGACAAGGAACACCGGGGGGTACATCATAGTTCTTTGAGGATTTTGTTAGTGGCAATGGAATCAATTGTGTCGACCGCGTCACTGAACTCACCTTGTTTGACTCAGGTAGTAGAATATCGTTTGACTCGGAGCCATCGCCATCGCCGCCGTCGAACGCCGAAGCTCCGTCCGGGTGACCAAAGTTTTCGTGATCGGGTGGTACCATATGTGCGTGGTGACTGATATGCATAGGATCGAAAAAAGGAGAGATGGTGTGGTGGTCCAGCATCATGAACGGAGATAGGTGGAACGGTTCGTCCGAGGCGACTTTTTTCGAAGGAGGCGGCTGGAGGGGAGGCTGGAATTTTGGTTCGCTCATCATTGCAATATTTGTTGCGAGCAGGAGTCCGCACGGGAGATGCCGAGTGTTACTAGGTGGATCATAATATATACGAGTTTTGATCGTAAATCGATGGATTAGTTCTTGCCAGTGGTGCTTGCATCGAGTAGAACTTTACAGCCTTCTCGATGATTCGCAAAGGTCAGTGGTCGACGGGTTGCAACCTGGGACCGTGTGTTTGAACAGGTGACATCTTCTTTCACGACAAGATGTGTTCTCTACGCGTATGTCGTAGTCTGACTTCTCGTGGGTGATCGACATGTGCAATCTTAGATGGATCCTGCACTGGCCTGGACAGGGCATCAAGAACAGCAGCCGTGGAGTCAGTTTCAGCAAATTCGGCCCTCCAAAACCGTCCGCAACCCGTTTTTTTACATGGCGCTCGGATCAAGCAAGTTCCAGCTCATGCAGGCCAAGTCGGTGCACCTGAAGATCAAAACGGCGTGACGAGCGGGTCAGGGACGAACGAACTGAATGATTCAATTGAGATTTAGGCATTTGTACACACGTCGATGTATCGATAGCGGGACGAGACTCGAATGCATATATGTTCACCGTCTGTGCGCACGTACGGAGTAAGAGATCAGTCAATCGGCCGAGACATGATTGACGTGAGGAAAGGAGGATAAGATAGTCAAGACCCTCGAGCGTATGATAGAGGGTCATGGTGAGTGTTCCTCAAGGAGCGCGAGGCACTCGGTCTGGTGCACAGCAATGAAAATCATCATTAAAGGCGGTGGTGGTGGGATGGACAAGAACGAGAGAAGAGATGCTCACCTGTCAACAATTCTAGGTTGAGGAAGAGGAGAATACATTGAACGGGTGACCGGGGCGTCTGCTCCCGGGCCACGCTCTCTCTCAGCCACACGTTGACACTACGCGCCGCCTCCGATCCTCGGCGAACCTGGTCCCCACGCGGCGGAGTCGCACTAGCGGGCGACGTTGCCGGACTCTGTCAACGTGGAAATGCGAGGCCGGCCGTCGCCGTGATTGTCGTGGTCGCTGTAGTCCAAGCGGTCATGGGGGCGGAAGTACCACCGGCAGTACGCGACCCGGCAGTCCCCTCAGCACGCGGAACCGCAGGAAGACCCACCTTGGCAGAATGCACACGCATCTTTGCACGTTCCTCCGCCTCTTGCTTCCGCTGCGCCTTCTTGCACGCTGCTTCCAGTGCAGCAGCCCGCTCGGTCTCGCGTTGTCGACATTGCTCCGTCAATCGTTCTTCCTCTTGCCGTTTTTTTTCGCTGCCTTGGCCTTCGTCACACCTTGTTCTGTCATCCGAGGTCAGTCCCACCACACACACCGACGTCAATTAAGAAACACTTGCCCGCCTCAGCTCTCTCCCGCTCCTCGTCCTCCCTTTGTGCAGCTTCCTGCTCTTCCTCACGCTTCCTCCTCTCCTCCTCTCCCTCTCCTCCTTGCGCGCTTCTTGGTCACCAGTGCGTCTACAAGCTGTTCCCAACTTGTGCTTTATGGAGCACGCCCAAGGTCTCGCGGTTCATGGCCCGTTGTTCGGCATAACCTTGTGCGAGCAGCGGGTGCTCTTCTTTGCGGTACGCTCGCTCGATGTTTTCGAGCTGCTCGACGCGGACCTGCCAGTGGGCAGAGTTGTCGTCGATAGAAGGAGTTGGTCTCTGTGACATGATCAACGCGGATACGGAGTTACTGTTCGGGGCCAAAGTTGTCGAGGGTGCTCACTTTGAGATAATGTAGAAGTTGAGAGGAGTGCGCGGGAGAGGAGGCGACGTGGGCCACTTGGTGACGACGAATTCGACCTTGCCCTGGTTTTCGAGACCATTATACCAGTCGCTGAAGGAAGTGTTACTGATTCGAACGGGACCGTCCGACGGAGGATACTCACTTGGTAAATGGCGTTGAGACACAGAGAGGTGCGGTAGCTTTCCCACGGGAATTGAGTCGTCACTGACGATGCCGAGGAAGAGCGATTGCGCGGTCAGCCTGCTACTGGACTTGGCGTCAGCGAGAGCGAGGAATTCGGAAGCGGTAAATGATGAGCTTACGTTGTTTTGAGCGATGTTCGATTTGGTCAACGTCACATATTTGGACTGGGGGGGCATTGCCAATTGTAACTTGCAACGGACGAACCATGAGTTTGCAGAATTTGCAATTATTTTAAAATACCTGCGTAGGAATAAAGGCGAGGATGGGAAAGACTGAGCATACTTGAACGTTTCACATTCGGGTACCCTGCGAGGCTCCTGATTCGTTTAGCGGACCACTGGCACGGGGCGGCGGGGGGAAGTGTGATTGGGTTATTACACGTGTAATAGACTGATATCGAGCAGATAACAGCAGTGCTACATCGTGGACGCAGTACAGCTCGGTTCTTGTCGAGAACCAAGATAAATACACACAATACCTACAATTAAAAATGCGGGACTGAAACGACTAACGCGTATGCGTCAGAAAGCGGATAGTGATAGTGCCAGACGTGCAGTGCCAGGGTAAGGCAAGTGCAGATAGCATGCGAGGACACGCAAAGCGACGGATGTGAGAGAGGCGTGTCGAAACGGGGTGTGGGATCCAGGTCGGCCGCAAGCAGGCCGCAAGGAACCGTACATCTACTCCAGACCGAGTGCAAACAACGACTCGCGCTCCAGGCACTCAAGCGCATCCAACGTGAAGGTCGACTAGCCAGATGACGAGGGGCAAGTGCAGTAGTAGGAACGGAGTCTTCAGTTACACCAAGAGAGCGTTTCGTATCCTTCATCGACAGCCCTTACAGGCCTCATTCCGTGAGATCCCAACCGATGATACACCGGTGTCTGCGAGGCGCTCTCATACAATGAGAGCAGCGAAGGGGCACGAAGAGGGCCACGTTGACGTCTCGCAATGACTCGCCACCAGGTCTGGGGGGAAGGAAAGGGTCGGAAAGCAAGCGGTGATCAATCGTCTACTCAGTGCATGACAGTCAACTAAACCGGCCGAATCGCAAACCGAGAGCGGACGGCGCGGCCGGATTGTCTGCGAACCAGGAGAGAAGTGGCCAGCCGTATTGAGGGATGCACAGAGATGAGATGTCGTAAAAATGCGGAATAAAAAAGTGTAATGCTAAAGTGTCCGTGGGTAATGATGCGACCTGCGATCCAGGCAGGTATTCCAGTCGTGCGAGTCGTCTCTGCAATCAAAATCCATGATAATGTAACCGACGGCGAGCGGCATTTTTTGAGGAGCGACAAGGTCAACAATCAAAAACTTGACGATTGTTGCGAAACTGCCGCGACTGCAGCAGCAGCAGCGTAACGTTGCTCGGCAGTGCCAAGCATCAATGCCTCATTGACGCTAGAGCGGGAATGAGCCGCGCTCGTACATATGGCGTAGGTGGTACTCATGTGCAAAGTCGCTGAACCTCATTTTCTGCCTGTTGCGACAAATGGTGTTGATCGTTGCGGGCCTTTCGCCTCGGGGTCTTGGTCGCCGAGCGAGTAGCCGGAGAAGCGGTGGGGTTGAAACGGTGAGAACGGGGGGGTGTATGGACGAGGATATGCAGTGGTGTAGTTGGCGGAGGGGGCGGTGAGAACGGGGGATGGAAGCGTAAGGGACGCTGTGCACCGACGAAGGAGAGTGTGCGTGAAGTCAAACCATCGGAAGAAAGGTCGCCACCACTGAGGTTGTAGACGGCAGGAGGGGAGATGCCGTTGTCGGGTGGGGTGTATGGACGAGAAGATGCAGTGGTGTACGAGTACTCGCCGATGGCGTTGGTCAGGTTGAGAGTGTTGAAGTCAAGACGAGGAGACGAGGACCAGGGACCAGGGACTGCGGAGGGGGCGGTGAGAACGGGGGACGGATGCGTAAGGGACGGAAGTCAAACCATCCGAAGAAAGGTCGCCAGCACCGAGGTTGCAGACGGCAGGAGGGGAGTTGCCGTTGTCGGGAGGGGTGTATGGACGAGGAGATGCAGTGGTATACGAATACTCGCCGATGGTGTTGGTCAGGTTGAGAGTGTTGAAGTCAAGACGAGGAGACGAGGACCAGGGACCAGGGATTGTAGGGAGGGGTGTATGGACGAGGAGATGCAGTGGTGTACGAGTACTCGCCGATGGTGTGTTGGTAAGGTTGAGAGTGTTGAAGTCAAGACGAGGAGACGAGGACCAGGGACCAGGCAGAGACAGAGTAAGCTATATGATCACGTGAGTAGTAAGATGGAGTAGTAACAGGGAACCTGGACCGCTGACGTCAGCTCGCGAGCCGCGAGTTCTTCTTTCGAAATACCCGTTTGAAGTACTTACGTTCTTCAACGCTGCTTGGTGCCAATTCGGACGATACCTAGGGCGAAAGTTAACCGCGGTGGAAGGCTCAGGAACATTAGATATCCTCGAGCGCTGAGGACAATTAATTAGAGATACTTTGTTCGAGAAATGTATTTCGCGGATAGGAACCGCTGACGTCAGCTCGCGAGTTCTTCTTTCGAGATATTCGAAACGTTTGAAAGTACTTACGTTGCTGAATATTACTCCAAGTGTTTTTACCATCCAACTTCCAATTCGGACGATGCCTAGGGCGAAAGCTAACCGTGGAAGGCTCAGGAACATTAGATGTCCGCGGTGCGGAAAGAAATTTTGTTCAGAGACTAATGTCCTCCAGCACATGAACCAGCCCGCAGGACTTTGCTATGCATTGAACTGGCATGAGGATCACTCGAAGGCGCTTTATCAGCTTCCCCAAGATTCGCCCATCGATGTTGTTCCACCGGACATATCTCAGCAAGACCAAGACCTCCGTCGTGTCCGACCTGACTTGCCAGAATCGGATGCTCGAGGCTTCGCCGATGTCCCGGATGACTTCGAAATGCAAGTTGAAGGCACCCCGGATGCTTCGCAATCATTCACAGATATGTATCCTGGCTGCGCCACCTCCTACCCCGGTGGTACTACATTCATGGATTCCTTCTGGAAAGACGCGCACTCCAGGGAACGGAGAGAGAATCTTTATTTCCCCTTCGCATCCAGGGAAGAGTGGGAATTTTCTTCATGGGTCATGCGTTCGGGACTTAGTATGTCTGCTATTGATTCGATGTTACGCCTGGACCTAGTAAGCAACCACTGTTCGTTCCGTAACATTTGCACGCCATCTGACAGTGATCGAAGATCAACGCACTCTCCCTTTCGTATCGAACCGCCAAAGAGCTTCGGGCGCGGGTGGAAGCTCTCCCATCCGGCCCGCAGTGGTTGTGTGAGCGGATGCAACCTGACTGTCCCACCAAGCGACCCGTTCATGTATTCTATCGCTCACCCCTCGAGTGTTTACAATCCCTTTTGAGTCATCCTCTGCTTTCTCCACATATATCCTTTGTCCCGCGGAAAGTCTGGACATCGGCCGCGCGAATCTGCCGTATTTACGAGGACTGGTTGAGTGGGGATCGTGCATGGGCCATTCAGGTATGTCTCTTCGAATTACGACTGACTTTTTAGCACTCATTTGCGATTGTAGGATTCGCTCCCCGACGGTGCAACGATACTCGGCGTCGTTCTTTCTTCAGATAAAACGAACATCTCGGTAATAAGTGGGAACCGCATGGCCTATCCGCTACTTATCACTCTCGCCAACATCGCCCCGGAGATCCGTTCCAAGATTTCAATGCACACGTACCTCCTTCTGGCGCTGCTCCCAATCCCGAAGTTCCTTCACAAAGTCGCCCGAATCCGAAGTCTTTCGCATGACCGGCTCATCCACGAAGCATTGAACAAGATTTTGGCGCCGTTAAAAGTGGCTGCCACCGTCGGGATCATGATGAATGATCCAACCGGTAACCTCAGGTACTCGTACACCCCCATAGCAGCCTATATCGGTGACACGCCAGAGCAAAGTCTTCTGGCGTGCACGAACCCGAAAGCTTCTCCGCTCACGACAGCGACGTCCAAGAATTTCGGTGATCCATTTCTGCACGATCCACGTACTAGATCACATACCATAGCCGCTATTCGCACGGCGCTTGCGCAGTGTCGTGCAGAAGATCACGAGAATTTTGTCAAGATCTGCAAGACTCTTCACCTCAACGGGGTCGTCGATCCATTCTGGGTCGATTGGCCGCTTTCTTGCCCTTCCCAATTCCTTCACGTAGAGCCCCTCCATCATTTTCACCGCTTCTCATGGGACCACGACGTAAAGTGGTGCATCGAAGTTGCAAGACCTGCGGAAATTGACTTCCGCTTCTCTCTCCTCCAACCCATGGTCGGGCACCGTGGATTTGAGGACGGCATCTCAAACTTGAAGCAGGTCACCGGGCGCGACCACCGCGCCATTCAACGTTATATCATTGGCATCGTTTCTGGGGCACTTCCTCGCCGAATACTCATTGCAGTTCGTGCACTCGTCGACTATCGCTATCTCGCGCAGGCTTCTGTTTTCTCTGACGAATCACTCGCCAAATTGACGGCCACACTCCAAATTTTCCATGATAACAAGGACGCGATCGTGCAGGCTGGTGTCCGAGATGCTTGGGAGATACCCAAGCTAGAGTTGCTGCAAAGTGCGGTTTCCAATATCCGACGTTCAGGGCCTGTCATGCAGTGGTCTGCCGATGCCACCGAGCACGCCCACGTCCAAGAAATCAAGATCCCCGCTCGCTCAGGCAACAATCAAAACTATTACAATCAAATAGCGCGTCATCTCGATCGATCCGACAAGTGTTTTCGTTTCGACGTCGCTACATACATCGAAACTCGCCATGGCGGTAATTCCACTGAAGATGATGACGAGACGGAGGACCATGATATTGATGTCGACTTTGATTCCAGCACCCCCACGAAGCTATCTCGAGCTCGTCCCAATTACTTTTCTATCGCCGATGCCCTCGCACGCGGGTCCATCCCCGAAGCCCCGATACCATTCCGTACATTCTCCACATCGACTACCGCATTCCATCTCTCAACAAAACCATCTCTGCGTATGACTGTCGACGACGCCTCTGCCCTTTTTAGACTACCGGACCTTCGACCCGCGATATCGGAGTTTCTGCAGCGTGTTCAGCAGGGTTCAACGAACCACCCCATTTCAGGTGTAACAAATCAAGACCTCCGTTGCCCACTCCCGTTCGATCGTATCCAGATTTGGTGCAAGATACGAACACAACAATTCCTCTACCACGATGCGCGAAATGTAGATTCTCCGCAAACGCTAAGAGCGTTCCCCCCATCCAGCGATCACCCTGTCGGTTTGTACGATACGGTCATACTAAGCTCTGGTCTAGATAGTGATTGGCCTCGGGGAGGCATTGAAGGTGAGGTGGTCAGGTACACCCTCGTCGACTTCAAGTGCTAACACAGAACAATTAGGCCACACTGTTGCGCAGTTGAGGCTTATCTTCCGTCCATTAGGCTCCGACTATTTTGCAACTTATGTCCAACGATTCAATGTTGTTTCTCAGCAAGGAAATACAGGCAATGTACATCCTGCAACAGGAATGCATCTGCTCCGAAGGGCGATGAAATCCAGTGGGGCGAGGATCGGAACTGTCGTCCCAATAGCACACTTACGCTCTCCCGCTAATTTAATCCCAAACTTCGGTAAGGCAGCTCATCCCCGTTTGACAAGAGAGAATAGCTACGAGTTTTCCGACGATTTTTGGTTAAACAAATACTGGACGAAAGAGATGTACTACGCATTATCTCTTTAGACTCGGAGCTGTTAATAACCGAGTCGTGTTCTGCATGTGGTGTCTGAGTGAGGTAATCGTATCGATCGTTGATAAATTTGCTTGTCGCAAGGCATCCGCCCCCGTCAACCTCTCCCTCTCACCCCAACTCGACACTCGGAACTCCTCTCAACAATTCAAAAATCGATATCATGTTGAGACGGGTACGTGGCTCCGAGTCCTGAGATCTGAGATACTGAACCCGATCTTTGTTTGACATCATTACTAAGCACTTCACGCCACTCTCGCTGTCCGCAGTGCGTACTACTAGTAGTAGCTCACAGCACCTTGTATTTGAAGTAGAACTGAATACGAACAGCTAGCGAACATCCCAAGTCAAACACGTCGGCCTGTGGACGGATACCGCGACTCCATGGACCCGAGGGTGCAGCTGGACACGGCGGCTGTCCGCTGGATACTCAATCAGCACGAGTCCAGCAGGTTTTTGAAAAATCTTTTCAGCGACGACAGGCTTTCATTCTCTATCAACAATGTCCTGAATCACCTTCAGGAGCAAGGAATATGGGCGGGCGGTGATACCAACCGTTGGCAAACTTTCCCAGAGCACAAGTCGGAGGAAAATATAGCGAAGTTCTTCAACCGCATCCTGGACAATCTTCCGGACAATATCGCTATTCATTGCACGCGGTAACGTTGCGCTAACTGAATCAGAATCCCTTCTCACCGCTCATGACTACTTAACAGACGATGGACGGGGAAGGGAGCAAACAAGCCCTTGAACGGGTTCTCTGGTGCCACCCGAAAGCCCGACCTTATTCTATGCGACAAATGCATCATCGACAAATGTGAAATCAAGAAAGAGCGTCCATACGATCTCAGAACAGACGTGTACGTCATTGGCGAGATGAAGAATAGAAACATCACCGAATATGTGAAAACTTCTTTTCTCGAACTCGCCGGGAAAGTCGTTTTCCAACTCGAGAACCAAGATGGGCGATACGCAACGCCAGGTATCCAACTCTTGGGTACTGATCTAATCCTCACATACTTCGATCGCGGAGGGTCTGTCACCACTCATCCCTACAATATCCACCAATCCCCCACGGAGTTCCTGCGTATTCTGCTAGGCATCACGCTCGGTGATCAAACTGTGCTTGGTTTCGATCCTACCGTCTCCTCCGTCGTGAATGGGAAAAAGGAAATCCAAATAGTGAGGGACGAAGAAAACCAAATCATCTCGGTCGACCACCTTCTTTTTATTTCTGGGTCGTTACATGGTCGGGGAACCACTGTGTGGAGTGGTAAAGCCACCAATTTGCCCGGATTTTCCGGGAAGGTGGTGGTCGTTAAAGACTCCTTCGTGGACCCGTTGCGACGATATACGGAAGGAAAAATACTGGACATATTGGCGGGCAAAAAGATAGAAGGAATTCCGGTCCTCATTCACGAGCAACAAGTTCAATTACCACACCCCCTAGACGGTGACCTCGTAAACCAATCAACACATATCCTTCGCTCGCTGGTTACAGAACCCCTCCCCCCCCACTGCAGATATCATTTGCGCGTTCTATCCCGTCTAGTAACAGCGCCGAAAGGGGACCCTATCTTCGAGTTTTCGTCACTCGCTGAACTACTTGTTGGGATTATCGATTGCTTGAAGGGTGAGTCACGCAATATGGTCGGTACGGAACCCCTGCTCATGAGTCGACAGTGCACCGCGATGCTTTTGAGAAAGCGGGTGTACTTCATCGAGATGTCAGCTTGTTTAACCTCTTATTCGTTATCATAGCGGCGGCCAACTCAAATGTCGAAGAAAGTGAGGGCGAGGAACTTGTGGGGAGCCAGCGCACAACGGACTTTTTGAAGGACTCGGGGCTTGAAGAAGAAAAGCGCATCGAACTTGAGCAGAAAATCACGGCGCGACTTACTCGTCGCGGTCTCCTAGCCGATTGGGGATATTCCATTCCAAATCAAAGGCGTGGACCAAACGGACTTCATGACGTCCAGCTCTCCTCTTCGAACAGCTCGCCCACCGTTTATGTCCGGTCCCCCAGCAGTAACTCGGAGACGAAGAGAAAATCCCGAAGTGACTTGAAATGCAAAGATAACATCGTCATACCCTTGTTCAACGAGTCCCTCCCGGACGACTCCGACATTCCTATTGATGCGAACCCCCTACACCGTACGGTATGTCCTAAGTCAGATGGCTCTCACTTCATTGTTCTGACACATAACTAGGGAACGTGGGCCTGGATGGCCGCGGAGCTCAGCTACATACAACCCGGAACGCCAGTGACGCATCAACCCCACCACGACTTGGAGTCGTTTTTTTACATCCTCGTTGGTATATGTCTCTTGTACGAAACCCCCTACGTCACCAAACACCCGAAGAACCTCGCCGAATGTTTCGATCCCCTCTTCGCAACTGCCCAGCCCAGCCTCGTCAAAACGTTTACCATTCAGTCTGAGATCGGCTGGACCGCACTCATACTACCCCACATCTCACCGTATTTCCGACCTCTTGTCCCACTTCTCAGCGACTTAAGGGAAAAAATGATCTTGCCTCTCAGCGTGAAGAACGGTGTTGTCCAGACCAATCAAGATTTCACGCATCGCGACTTTATCATCGGCATGGTCAAGACGCTTGCTCTACTCTCGGACAACAGCTGGAAGCCGCACAGTAACGAAGGCAGAGGTGTTGAGCAGAGCCGCAGCGCCTCCAGTAACGTGATGCTACACGGCGAGGCCTCCATTCCCTCGCCGTTTGACACCACACGGTTTCTGTCCGAGGATACCCTACTACATCCCACCCAAATCCGAATGCCAGGGACCTCTTCCGGGAGTTTCAAACGTCCCTTAGACAGCGCGGACTATGGGTCGAACCCTCCACGGAAGAAACGTAGTACTCAGTCGAGCAGCCAGCCTGTCGGTGAAGCATGAAAACTAGATATGTCTATAGTACAAAGTGGATATGATGTCTATAGTACAAAGTGTATATGATGTCTATAGTACAAAGTCTTTCTTTTGAGCCGTCGCTTTGTTATGTACTTTGTCACGGTAAACGTTGTACTTATGTAATAACTTGTTTCCCTCGCTTAGCTTCCAGGTATTTAAAAGTTGACATGTCGGCTGAACGTCTTTTTCTTCACCACCAACGATGGTTAGCAAGCGCAAAATCATCTACGACGAGGACGACGAGGACAACGAGGACGAGGACGAAGACGACGATGTTGCTGCAAAGAGATCCCGGAGACAACCAGATAAGGTACCTCAGATGGCAGGTACGTGCAATTTTAAGTTCTAGTCCTTATTGTTGGCCGACCTCTTCATAGAAAAAGATTTGATTGAACCGACTGGCAAACGACGCTCTGCGCGCTCTGGGAAAGGCAATGGAGGTCGAGTGGCCCAGATGAAAACGCTGGAGCGTATGCAAACGGAGCATTCGAAGCGTCCTTCAAGACTAGATGTTGCTACGGAAGGAGCGCAAATAAATCCTATGGCACCTTCATCCCGAGGCGCTGGTGAACAAAGCTCCAAACGAGTCGACTCTGACCCTCCGGAGCGTGCACCCTCTCGGTCGCCTCAGCCAGTCTTTTCATCGGCTACACATGGCAAATTCGGTTTCAAAATCCCTTTTACACCGCGGGTCACTGACACCATCCCACCCAAAGCTCACGTCTCTACGCTCAATACCCAAGTACCTTCTCGATCCCGATTCCGTGGTGTAGGATCGGCGTCTTCGTCCACGTCTTCACGAGGCGCTTCCGTCTTTTCTGCTGGACCTTCACGCCTCGGAGGGATTTTAACTCCACCGACTTCTCGCACATCATCGATCTGCTCGGCAAGCGAACGTCCGCGTTCTGCACTTTCACGTGCTCCTCAAGTTGGCGGTCCGCACATGTCTCAATTCGAAGCCTTTGGCGGGCGGGAAATATCTTCTCAGCCAACGTATTCGACGAGATTGGAACGCACCACATATAACTCGACTCTCGCTGCGCCAAAGGCCTTTGACGAGGAGAACCAGATTGATGAAGCATCTCCAAGCGAAGACGACAGGTTTGCAGAAGAAATCCTTCACCGTCGTACGTGTTTCACTTTGTCCGGCGTATACATAACCCTAAGAAATTGTTTCCCTGGCAGCACTGCCGACATCATCGAGTCAAAGTGCGTTATCACGTTTCTAGGGTCCACGACTCTTATTTCTTTTGTTAGACAATGTTGAATTGGCGAGACCGAGACCAGGTATGCTGTCGTATCTTCGCTCCGCAACTCTAAACCCTACTGTTCATAGATGATGATGATGAAATGGATTTCAATGATGCATACGTGCAACCGGAGGATAACCATCAAGCCCTGGTCCGGACGCGTCAACATCCAGCAAACTCGACTTCCTTAGGTTCCCTTTCTCCCTATTTTCCGGTAATCATTTGATCGAACGATTCGACCGTGCAGGTAATCTCGCCAATGATACCCAAGAGGTTGAGAATGTCGTGAACACGCATCGCAAACGGAATCGGGCACCTCGGTTGCCCAGTAACTCGCAATTGCTTGCGGCCAGGCAACGACAGACTCCCGCAACTGCAGATGGGGAGCAAGAGACTTCGTCTACTACCCGGGTTGGAGCACGGGCGCAAGAGACGCCAGCCACAGAGACGGCCGATGCAGACATGACAGACGCCAGCAAACCGGTCGGCCCCGCGACAGAGGGTGCGGAACCCTGGCAACTTCAGTATTACGACCCATCTACCCGCGACATCATCGAACGCGCGAAGAGATTTTCGCACTGCGATGCTGCGTCCATCAATGCTTTCCCCTTACGTCCTGTTTTCACTGACAAAGCCATTGAATACATTGACGAAGCAGTTGCGGAACGTCGAGCTCGACGCCTGCACGTTTCAGAGGGTAAGGAATGTTCGTCGCTCATACAAGTCGATCTTAACAGACCGTACAGGTTGGTGGCCGCATCATGCATCTGGCATTACGAGACTAGTAAGTAATTTTGTGGGGCTAACAAAGTTGCTTACTACCAAAATGTAGTTATGGGAGGATCTTGGGAATTGGCGGTCTGGGCTGAGGAAGAAGGCGAGGACGTTCGTTATGCAATGTTACCGGTGGGATCCCGAAAATCGCCGTGAAGAAAACATCGAGATTGCGAGGGAGCTCTTAGGAAATGGCGGCCTGTTCTTAAAAGACGGGTTCGATGACGAGGTAACAACAAACTAACTAACTACCGTGACGATGTCAACTAATTTGTTTCCAGGGACACGCCAACAATCTCGCCCATCCGGCACTCGAGGGACTCGTTGTCAATGCTTTTTACACCGGCCCTACCTCGGTCGGTCAGCTATTCCCGGAAGTATTTTCTGCAGAGGTTCCGAGGGTTGCGGTGGCTATTGCGGCAACAGCCGTATGTTTTTTTTTTTTTTTTTTTTCACACCGCCAGTTGTCCAGTCGCTCAAAACAGATTTTAGCTCAAGGTTGCACTTGATGAGATTGTTGCGGGTGTCGGCGAAGTCAACTTCAGGGTTCCCGCGTACTCGCCAGTTTATGTTGAAATCCTTGGGTTGATGAGTAAGTGTGACACGAGTCCCATTCATTGTGACAAAACACGATCCTTGCGCCTCCGTTGGGCGAAGCTCGGAAGGTACGTGCCACATTGTACGGTGGGCTTTGTCAACTTCTCATGCATTGTCGGATGATATCCAGCAATGGTATGACCAAGCCAGAGGCTAGTATGACATTTCAGAGTGGTTTTGATGTCGACCTTACTTAATAATCTTTCTTCGCTTTCAATATGGATGTTGACTCACACGTGCCATGGCCATATTTAGAGTTATCGTTTGACCAATTTGTGGCTCGGATATCTTTAGTTCTAGCATTTGATAGATCTGTCCGGGATCTGTACAGGCCAGGATAGGGACCTTTAAACATGTGTATCGTGATTCGTGGATCTGTCTCTAGACAAATGCAAGCTAGAAACATATGGTACGGTTTAGGACAAGCTATGAGTACAGGACATAAGCAAATACGTTTGAAGGTCCATAGTTTGTATATCTGTCTCTAGTCTAATCCAAGCTACAAAACATATGGTACACTATAGGACAGGCTATGACAGTAGAGGACAGAAACAGATATATTTGAAGGTCCATGATCTGGGAATCTGTCTCTAGTCCAGTCCAAGCTAGAAAGATCTTGGGACAGTATAGGTCAGGCTATGGGGTTTTTGACTAGATCTAGGCAGTTGGGTACCTTGCTGTCAATGTCTGTACACTAGCCAATGCTGGCCAGTCCTGTCCAGTAGAGGGTCAGTTTGCTGATGAGTCGTGGGACCCGACAGACGAGGACAGACCATTGATCCCGTTTCTTTTTGGTACTTGTGTGACTCAACAAACGAGGAGACGAACCATTCTAGTTGATCCTATTTCTTCTTCGTGCCGAT